>BEXV01002733.1:0-14132 GCA_003118195.1 Hemicentrotus pulcherrimus | reverse complement strand
CCCCCCCCCCCCACACACAACAAAATAAAAATAAAATTATGTCAAGGATTTGGGCCCCTATGTTAAGCATAATACTTATAAGTTGTTTATATACAAAATAAATCACAAACGTCTTCTACCTCCTTGTTTCATTTATATATATATATTCTTGTAATCGATTGCTTATAAAGAACACTTGAATATCATTTACTACCTTAAATGGACTCGGTAACATTGTTCAGATGAGAGAATGTATACTGCTTCTATGTAAGTTTCAAAAAATTATTTTCTTCGTATTTGTAATAATTCCTTTTCTTCATGTTTTATTAATCCTTTTAATTTCAAATTAAAAATCACATAGCTTTTAAAGGCTAAATCATGATGAATCATAAAATAACGTTAACATGACGTGAATTGTACGCGTTTCTTTCTATATTACAATAACCCCACAATAACCAAATAACTAGTTTTCGGTTGCTGGCATTAGGAGATTACATAAGCTTACAAGAGACAACCATATGTTCACCAAAAATGAAAAATAATACAAAGAGCACGACAACTGCCCTAATGAAAGAAAGAAAAAAAAAAAAACCGTACGCGACCTCTCGTTTCTACTGATGAGTGCTAACTTGGCAGCATGGATCATAACTGATTTCTCTTTCTCCTTTGTGCAAATGACAAAAGTGGCTGAGAGTGAGCTTTGTAACGCTGCACCGACTTCATTGTCAATCTTCAACAAAGGAACAAAGTATAAACATTATTATTATTTCACAATCACAGACATATAACAGAATTCCAGGTCATGGCTCATAACTGCCAAAGCAGGACACTAATGGATCGATATTTCTAGAATTTCGAGGCTCATATACGTACAACAAAGAATGCGTCAGGCTTCTCTATTATAGTATTAAAAAGGATGAAAGGTCAATTTTGCAAAGAAAAAAAAATGTTCTGAAGATCATTGCAGAATGTGTGTTCAGGAATAATCTCCTAAACCCGCTCGACTTGTTTTATGTCCATTTTGATTTAATCTGCCGAAAATAGTTTTTTTTTTCTTCACCCTCTCCCAAAAATCCCTCTTCTTTAAACAAATGAGATATTCAATTGTCCTGTAATTTTAATCACAAACCCTCGTGTTCTCCACTCTTTAATTTTACCACGTTTGTCATTTTCTACTCTTTTCAACGCCTGGTTAGATCTTAAAATCATTATTACTGCTGTCATTTTTTCTTGCCCCACCCCTCTAATTTTATTGAGCTATACACCCATGTTCTTCTTGGAGGAAAGGAAAACAGATGTCACTGATTTAGTTACGGCAACTGAATAAAGAATAAATTAATTCATAAGATGTGGAGGAGAGTGTAGTTGATATATCAATTGGTAGGTCTCCGTCAGCCGAAGCTAACAATTTAGTTTTTTCTGGAGCCTGAACTTGAAGGCATTAAAGACATACCTTTTCTTACAGTAGTGTACCAATTCTACTTTGGATGTGTCGGTGTGTATGTATTAGTTAGCAGTTCGTTTACAATTAAAATAGAATCCCAACAGCTTCATTAAAATAATAAAAAAAACCTTTATTATTAAAAGATGGTTCAAGGACTCGCTTATTACAACGGTGGGAGGTATCTGCCGGGGAGATAGGGGCTAGGTAACGATGAGTAGCCGCTGAGTTGAGAATGGTGAACTTGTTTTGCTGATGGGAAGAATTAGATGAAGAGTAGTATTTGAAAGATGATCAATACAAGGTAGCCAAGCTCCTTACGAGTCAACTGGATAGGATGTCAAAGGTAAATTCTCGCTGGATGTACTGGTGGCATGACAATATGGCAATATGATGAGTCCCAAATTCCACTATCTATCAAAAAACCACTGTGGCTATCCACTGCTACGTTTAATTTACTATGTTTCATGCTTCATGCATCTCTATTAAAAATGATGAAAGGTCAAATTCGCAAAAAAAATGTTCTGAAGATCATTGCAGAATGTGTTCAGGAATATTTGTTTGACGGGAAAAGAAAAGGTAACCCCAGGTTTTGGTCGACCTTTATCTGTAACTTTTTGGTTCGGAAAAGCCGAACAAATAACTCTCCGCGTTAACTCATCTTGTCTGTTGCAACAGGTTCCTGGTTGCACGTAACATGTTTGGATACACATATTTTCGAATGCTATATGTGCATATAATATATTGTTTGTTTCCACACAAACGTTTTGTTACAAACTAACTGCGATTGATTCGTGTACATGTAGTTTGCAGTATACGCTGTGGGACAAGGGAATGTAAACGATGGGACACATGCTCCGATGACATTATTATATTGAGAGAATGAACACGCAATGCAATTACCTGGTTTTGGGGATGTTTTCCTTTGCAAAGGCAATACCACACTGGAATACGACAATCTAGAAAAAATTATGTTAGCTTTATCGGAGACTTAATCAGAATGATAGTCTTAACTTCTCAGAGACGAACATGTATGCGGCTAGAACGTGTTAATCCCACAGCGCGAATGAATGCAAAAAGATTGAAATATCATTAATTTCCCGTCTTGCGCAACGTTTGAATGAATCAGGGAGGTGGTGAATGGCCCTTATGGAACAATCACAGTGTTGTCACACTATGTTCACATAGTCAACTATATGTAAACTGTGTGGATATTATGTGTTCACATTATTGTCCCAGTGTGGGGTTTCAGTCCATTTGGTTTACCACATAATATCCACATAAACTGACATGCATCTTCGGAAAAAAAAAAAAAGAAAATTGTATTTGCAATTCATATAGACCCACCCTTTTCTCAAAGAAGAGGCTGGTTATCCGTTTATACAAGCAAACCGTTTTATCAACAATATAATCAATACAACTTATTTCTGGCAAAATAAATGCGCTTTTCTTGTGGAAATATAAAATTCAGGATCTGAACTTATAACTGATTAAGGAGATGACATCACACTCCAAATAGACGCATATTCGTTAGCAATCTCCAATTCATTAAACAAATTAGAATATGTCTTAATAACAGTGGTCTGGTTTTCCTCCTTTTTTGTTCTTTACAAATCTGTTCATTGTATTAAGAGCAATCCATTTTGGGCCGGATTAGTTTTACCTTTTTAGGGCCGTGTAATTTTTCTTTTTCCTCATTGAAATTCGTGTGATAATCTTTTGTTTTGATTTTATTTTGATAACATCCAGATTTATTCTTTCTAATGAAAATTCAAATAAAAATGAATTAAAAATTAAATATTCAAAATATTGGGACCTATTTAACGTGATATATCTATCCCTGAATAGTGAATTCACCATTTCAAAGCAATGTACGATGTCTCAACATGTGTAGGTAGCAAGATATTTTTCTACTTTTGCCACTCTAGACCCAGGAGAGAATTGGGTATGCCTACTTCGAAAAAGTCAATGCCATAAACCGCTCATCATGATCACGTAATATGAATCCTTCCCAGCTAGTGAAGATGGTGCGCATGTTGTATATGTGCACGAATCAGAAGACAGTGTTATGGGATCTTTATAACTCAAATTGCCAAATACATAAATCGACATCATTATCATTATTTTAAGATTTAAAAAGATATATCTGTATTAACGCAATTAATTTTCGGATGCGCCTCCGAACTGACAAAAGGTTACATGATTATTGCAAGCAATAAAATGCTAAATTCTCAAAATCATAGTAGATGGAAAGTTGCACAAATATAAGGAAAGAGCAAAACGAATTTGATGGGAATGCATTTTGTTTGTGAAACTATAGACCTGAATTTATCAACAGGGCCTACTACTGCATTTAGATATTTAGTTATGACGAAGGGGCCATACCTGTTGCATAAACAAGTGTAAGCTTCATCAGGGACTTGATAGACAAGGACTGGAATCAAGCCGGTGAAACTCTTGTAATTTATTCAACGCATTCGTGAGTTCTAAAGCGTAACAATGGGATGTGTAACATTCCACTTGGCTTTGAAGTTCCATGCTCCGTCCCGCGCTTCCACTGCGGGGACTTTCGGAAGCCAGGCACCAGTTTTACATTTATTACAAAATATCAAATTACCGGCAAAATTTCAGTGTAAATCAAAAACTTTATATGGGGATTGTATTGGGAATAGTGCATCAAACAAATTTTCAAATTTAGAACTCCGTCCTTCCTATAATTTGTGTGCCAGAGTTGGTAAAAGAAAAATTACATCCTGACAAAAACTCAATATTTTAGGATGATGCACTAATTTGTGCATGCTTTAATGTCCCGTTATTCGATCAATGATTTACAATCTTCAATAACATTTCGTTCGCTAATGCGTGTTTTCGCGTGTTTTTTGTATTTTTCAACTTTAAAAAAGGTTGAAATTACACAAGTTTGTGTTCGCTTGTTCTACGCTTTACACATTCAACAGTGGACGATAAATCATTGGAAGGGACAGCGAACAATTGCTGTGATACCATTTTCTGATGTAGGAATTCTAAATCCTGAAATTTCATGTGCTCTTTTGTTCTACCAGCTGCAGATTAGCGCATAACTTTTCGGCGGCGTGGAGCAAGGGGTCAAAGGAGAGCGGCTTGATTCCAGTCCTTGTCTATCAAGTCCTCGGTTTCATTTCCTCAAATAACTACATGTAGGCCTATATAAAATCTTAGATAAAAGAAGAAATCAATGTCAATGTTTGAGTACTTCAGAGTTACATCGAACAACATAATCTAGATTTAAAGTTGTAATGATAGAAATCAAAATATGACAATATCAATTAGACCGCAGGTTTAAATAAAAGTGAATATATTAGCGGAGAAAAAATATTTCAGTGTTTGCGTACTGAATTACATCAAGCAACACAATGAGGATTGAAAGGTGTATGTAATGATAGAGTTAAATTATGCCAATATATAAAGTCATATCGCAGATAATAAATGTAGACCTATATGTATAGTATGTCCAGGTAACTAGCCCCGGACTACCATCCCGGACGCATCCCGGACAACTATCTTAGGACAGTTAACCTCGAATAATTGCCCAGGACAACTATTCCTCATAGTCATTCCATATTTTAATGTCTGAATCAGCACCAATGTCGGGACTCACGCAACCACCCTTGAAAAATTGGCTTTTAATAATGGTCCCTTTTAGATCTTCCTATTTTGAGTAAGTTATTTTATAATGAGCCTTATTTTTTTACCATTGAAATGCCTTGAAACACATCTGGTGTATGTACTCTAACACTTTCCAATATAAGAGACTGGTGAATAAGCACCGGTTATAGCACCAGAGTTTGTGTGTTGCTCCTATGAAAAGGGACACCAAACATATTGATAACTTCATGAGAAAAAATGCCCAAAACGCATAAGAAAACATAACACCATGTTTTAATACACGTTGATGTACTCTTAAACACCGAATACAATGATATCTCCTCTGCTACGGTGGCTGATGTTAAAGGTACTATGCCAACAGATAAAAAGGTTCGACTCCAACGGCATTTGAAAGATAATACTGATTTAGAATTTTCCTCAAACAAAAGAGCTTGTACATGTCTTTTAGCGGGAAAATACCGATCATTAGTCTGATGTTTGAAGGTTTGCATGGTGGTTATGAATATCGCGGAAGAGGTTTACGGTACACCATGTGTAAAGTCCTAGGAGGCATAAGGAAGTGGGTGAAAGTAGAAGTGAAATGGAAAGGCGAGAGAGTGGAGATTTGAAGGAAGAGTATCTGTCGAAAGTGAGTGTAGTCCTGAAAAGGACTCTAAACCAAAACAGGTTGTGGACAGGATGAGAGGCAAGACTGGATTGAGTTGGAGAGTTAAGTAGACATGAGAAGCTGGTTGAGTTGGCGAGTAGAGTTGCAGAGCAGGAGCAGGAGAAGTCCACTTCCTTATGCCTCCTAGGACTTTACACATGGTGTACCGTAAACCTCTTCCGCGATGATCATTAGTCTGTTGTTGAATAGACTTTAGTGATCGCAATCACTAAATTAAGACCCTTTTCAGACCCTTGTACCGAATGGCCGTACGTTTTGTGCTGCGCAAACATTTAATCAGTTTATTTTGGGCCATTACAGGAATTGGGTTATCGATTTAGACAATTGCTCATGTACCCTCTACAGCTCATTCTATGTATGTTATTACCAATGAAGAACAAAGAAGTCAGTCAGTCAGTCACCCAATATAGTGTCTGTCGGTGGAGTCTAGAAAGTAAACGGGTTTCCTTGTATAATTTGAATAATAGGTCATGGCTAACGTTTCAATTTCACAGATAGGACATACGTGACATGTTCGCAATTCCTGCAAAGTTCTACAGAATTTGATGTTGGCTGCAAAAAGGACATAGTATCTTTAAGACACCCTGATGTACTCTTAAACACCGAATATTTGTCTTCCCTCCTTCGATGACTGGTGCTAAAGCACTGGTGTTAAAGCCCTGACTGGTGTATAGGACACCAAAGTTTGTTAACCCATTGCTTACTGGAACCTGGTGGTCCCTGTGTTAAGCCTATGGGAATAAGGTAATTCAGTAGTCAACGGGTTAACACATGCGAGCAGGCCTGTGAAGTTGAAACCACTGCACAGGATAATGTTCAAGTACTTATCAAGTGATGACTTCCGAGTGGAGGTTAAGATACCCCTCGCCGTCGCGATCAGACGTCTCAAAAAAAANAAGCTTTGACATTTAATTTAATTATTAGAGAAACAAACGATTCGTTGTACCGTTCTCGAAAATAATCCTCGTCTGAATACAGTTTTCCCCCTCCCGCACAAAGCGCGGAAACCTTTACGTTTCATTAAATCATTAGAGAAAGAAGACGATTCGTTGTACCGTTGTATCGTTGCCCCGCAATCCGCGCGCGCGAACTTTTAGGACATTTTTTGTTTGTTTTGGGGTCTCAAAATTTGAAAAGTCAGAAAAAGCGTTTCTGACCATTCAAACTGTTATCCAAAAACATTGCATTGTAATTTCCGTCATAATTATTGGTATCATAATCGCCCATATATCATTTTTAATAATTATTGCAATGCAAAAGTATATGAATAATCAGCACAAAGGATTTCATGTGAATTACCGTTTGTCATTCTAAATATTTAATCTAATTTAAAGAAGTGCAGAAATACACACTTGTTCAACTATTTATATTGTTTCAATGTAATTTTCAAATTATTTTACACTACAAAGTAAATGTCCCGTCATTTCTAGGCAGCTCGGAGATAATTTTAAACCCATATTTGATCATGAATCATATCATCTTGGCTGCATGTGTCACACAAGTCATGTAACTAAAATGATACTATTTGTGATGTAAGATATGTTTCATCCAACCTCAAGAGCTGCATGGCAACAGCGGGAAATGGACAGCAAACGGCTTCGTGGACGTGGAATTGACGGATAGTCCGAACAGTCTTCAGTCATCCAGTCGAAAATAAAATTAAAATATTCATATCTTCCGTTAACATGTTACCCCTTTAATTGGTAAAATATAAATTCAAGTCGTCCGTGCAAAAGCTGTACGTCAAAGAGTAAATCAGAAACAGAACGATATCCACGATTATAATTGAAATTATTGTTATTGTCCACATGGAAATTGACTTCGACTTGGTCAATATGGTAGGCCAGCCAATATTATTGTAGCTGTTTTTCGGGCAAGGCATGGTAACTTTCTCTTAGTTCATGCTCACATCCTCCAAGCATGTGAAGCCCTATTAATCCGGAACCATAAGAAGTGTTGCATATCTGTTTTTCCTTCAAGCAATTACCGAAAATTCATCACACATTCGAGAATGTATTCCCCCCTCTGAATATCAACACGCTCTTTTTAGACATAGACGTCGTGCAAAAAAAAATATGATATCACAAAGCTGACCTTGGGCCGACGTAATTAAGCGCTATATAAGCCTAGGTTATTATTATGATTATTCAAACTGTGAAAATACAAAATTTACTTATTTTCTTGACAGCTTCATAGTAATCCTATTTAACATACATTTCCAAAGGAAAATCACAAGCTTATCTCGAAAACGATTCCCAGACAGTGAATGATATACATGAATAATTAAAATATATAACTAGATAAAGTATGTGTCCATGTCAAAACTTTCAAAATGAAAAAAAATAGGTTGGATATGACATATCCATAAAGCCGTAAAACCACGTGCACTGAGTTTAGCTAGCATAATTAAGGGCCTTTACTTGCATAGAGATTCTTTGTTGACAAATTGTTTCAGCACAGCTCACAGCTGATCCATCATGCGGGCTACGCGAAGCACATCGTGCACAGTTGTTTTCAAATATTTCTTTCCCAAAAGAAGATTTTCATTTTATGAAACTAAATCATCATATAGACTGGTAAAGGTAAGGAAGAGCATTGTAACATGCACTATAAAAATTAATGATAAACATTTAAACCAGGATAGCATTGACAAGATCACTTACCCTATCATCAGAACTGGCCCTTATTCCCGAAACATCTGTAACTTATCTGCTTCAATGTTCTTTTCTGTCGATTACATTAGGAGGTGTATATTTGTCCAACGAGATCCTCCTTGATTTGCCTCAACTCCCTGATTGAAACATTAGAGTGAGCTGGCGGGTGAAATACCTACCCTGCTCAGCCTCATCCGAGATACATATTTACATAATATCATCTTGAAACATTGACTTCGTATACTATCAAACTCGTTTTCGTTCGTATTGATATAGGGACTAGAGTAAATATATAATTTGCGTCTTGATTTGTCATGGCTAATATAGATTGGGCTCGTGCTCAGTTGAATAATATCTCCGAATTGTGATAGAGGCATAGGCAAGTTCGGAACAATACATCAGCGGCATCCCAATGAACTCAGAGTCAGGGTCCAATTATAATATACATGTCAGCGCTCGGAAAGTATGATTATGGTTTTATGGCTTATACTCAACAGAGCGACATGATATAGAACAACGAACACTTTTAATTGCAATTACAATATTCATATGATATTTGTAAATACAATTTGCTGCATTGATTTGGAAGAAGAAAACAAATATCACAATAAATTAACAAGTGGTGTAGGCCGTCAAAGCTCTGATAGACAACTGCGAAATGAAAAGGAAAAGAGGTAGAAGGGGATAATATTTCTCTTCTAAAATAAAGGATACCAGCTGCAGAGGGTCTGAGTTTAAACAGCTGAATTTTAAAACCATATCGATTAGACGGGAATAGAAAATTAAAATCAACGACCAAGGCAATTATATATGAAATAAAAGAAACTTAAAATGCTGAATTAAGTAAGCCTTACAAAGCAGAATACGGGAAGTAATGCCTGTGTCTTGCCAACGGCAATGCACTACAACAAGATTTTGTCTTCTTTCCATGTCTGACTTTTATGTTATACTCACAATGCTCAGATTTTACACCCCCCTTTCCGGCAATAAATGAGTAATGACAACCAAGAAAGTGATGGGTGCAATAATTTTGGAAACTTCGCATTTAACGGTTATTCATCTACTAAACTAATATTCGTTTTACATATTTGATTGATAGACATGATAACAGGGGTTAATCAAATGAACTCAACAAATTTTGTGAAGAAATCCTATCAAATTTTGCTTTAAACATTGTTTTCCTAAATGTTTATAGTGGATACTAAATAGAAAGACTCATTCATCTACATAGAGACTCTTGCTCGGGAAATTGAGAGTATATTTTATCGACGATGTTGATGACGATTTCGCCACTCCTCTGGCTAAAGTATGAATTTAAAAATCCCCTCTCAATGAATTTGAGAGCAAGGTTTCGCCTAGAGAGAGGAAGAGAGATATCGTTTAGGCGATGATCTGATTTGTCAACTACAGTTTATATTATAAAAGGGAGTGTCGAGAATGCACCGGTATGATGTGAGAGTTACGTGGCGACGAGTAGACGTCGAGTTGAGAATGTTGAATTTGTTTGCTGATGGGAAGAAGATGAAGAGTAGTATTTGAAAGATGATCAATACAAGATAGCCAAGCACCTTACGAGTCAACTGGATAGGATGTCAAAGGTAAATTATTGACGGGTGTACTGGGGGGAAGTAAATATATAGAAACTACACATAATTTTTTTATGATGAGTCCCAAATTCCATTATCTATCAGAAACCCACTGCGGCTTCGTTATCACGCTCCCGCAAATCTGATGAAAGTTCAAAATTTTTGAGAAAAAACATAACAAATTCGAACACATTTTTGGCTTAAGCAAGCATATATGGCCGAGTCTGTTAATTGAAAAGAAGTGTTTTTGTCCCCCCTCCCCTCCCAAAGCTAGTATACTCGGCCTTCTACACGGAAGTTATTTACATAATTGGATATTCAAAGAAAATCCACCCTCTTCCCCCCAAAAGATTCTCGTCCCTATGTTAAGCATATGGTATTTAAAAGTTGTTAATATACAAAATAAAATCACATAGGTATTCTGTGTTCCTGGATATCCACAAGTAAAATATCGAAAAATAGCACCCTCTCTTTAAAATAATTAGAATGCTGAATACGTCAGCCTTACAAAACAATAATACCGACTTAATGTCATCGTTCAGATTTATTTTGCCATTTTTGACTTTTATGTTATCATCCAAAATTCTCAAGGTATGCATCCCAATTTTTTCTCCTTTTTAATAAAATTTGGGTGGTGAAGAGCGAAGAGGTGTGAGATGTATCTGTCGGCAAAAATACGTATTGTTGTTTGCTGATGGGAAGAAGACGGAGATGAGTATTTGAAAGATGACTAATACAAGGTAGCCAAGCTCCTTACGAGTCAACTGGATAGGGTGACAAAATTAACTTCTCGAGTGGTGTACTGGTGCGAAGTATATGGCAATACGCGTGATGAGTCCCCTAACGTTACGGCGCCTAAACATTCTGGATTCTGCTCCTTATCTAAAATCACTGCGGCTACGCCATCACACTCCCTAGCAGACCGGCCTGCTGGGCAAGGCGATTGATCGGATCGAAGTTATGGGGAATGCCACGGAGAGAGCTACGCTATCAGACTCCCTAGCAGACCGGCCGGCTGGCTGGGCAAGGCGATTGATCGGATCGAAGTTATGGGGAATGCATTCGTCGCGAGCAGAAACAAGTCAGGAGGTAGTGAATGATAAGGTTAATTATCGTCCATGTTTGGGGCTCATTTACAACAAATATTCGCTGATTTGTCAGTTCAGTCTACAATTTCTATAAACACCATGAACTGAAAAAGGCAAATAATCAATACCATTGGAAATTAGTTAAATTTTGACCACAATTGTTTGGGAGGTATGGTTGCATCAAGACCATAATATTTGATCGTGCATAGTTACCTTGCGATAATGCAGGAACGTATTGACCTTTCGACTGAAAAAGATGCAGATTGTTTCAAATTAAAGAGTATGGTGTGTGATTAATTAAATACTTATAAGAGTAAACAACAACTGACCGTGGAGGCTTTCTTGAGGATAGATATTTCGCCCTTTTGTCAGTCTTATTTTAAAAGCGAAATTTAACAGTTCTCATTTATTTTTTCAGAGCATGTTTTATCATTACCTAAATTGTTTATAATTTTTCCTGAGTAGCATCTTATTTAGATATATTTAATCATGTTACTCACACCTATATGTATTTTCATCTTGGATCAACAGATTAACAAACTTTACCCAAGTAACATTTTTCTTTTCCCAAAATGTATTTAAATTTTATTATCATGGGGGTAAGCTTTTCTTTTTTTTTTCTTTCTAAAATGCAAGCAAATTGTCTACACGTTTTAAAATCCAAGCTATATACAAAATTCTTCATTATGAAGATATAATTTTCATTCATATTTCTAAGTGAACAGCGGAAACCCAGAAGACAGAGAGGGAGAAGAATTTAAGAGGAAGTGAAACGAAAAAGAAAGGAATTAAACAGGAAAGAAAGAATGAAATAAGCCAAAAGACAGACATGGAAGAAAAGAATCTGAGAGGTATGAGAGGAAAAAAGAAAAAGCAAATAAAGAAAGAAGGTACGGAGGAGGATGAATATGAGGTGATATAGATAATAGATATATAAACGGGGTATCCACGGCCTGCAGACCACATTTCAGAAATTGACTTGAATACTGTTATGATCATGCTAAATCTGACTCTGATCTCTACCATAGCCGAATGCACTTCATTTCTCTTTTATCTTTGTAATTAGACATAACAGAGAAGAAGTTTGATATCCAGGTATATTTTGAAGAAAATATCATTTTGTTTAAAAGGAAATTATAGCTTTTTAATTTGTTACAGTTTTCAAGAAACTAATCAAACCACTTATTTGATTAGCGCATGATTTTCCCTTTGTGTGTTTAGCCACCCTCTCTAAATCTCTCTCTCTATCTCTGTCTTTTCGTCTGACTGTATCTCTCTCTCTCTCTATCTCTGTCTTTTCGTCTGACTGTATCTCTCTCGTTCTCTACCTCTGTATACAATTTCAGTGCTTACAACAAAATTTCAGATATGAGATTTGATACAATTAATTTAATTACAATTAATGACATAAAACAAAACAAAGACCAATGATAATAGTACAAAACCAAGATTAAAATGTAATTCAAATCATAAGGAATGATAATAAAGTTCGTTCGTGTCTCCTTACATCAAGATAGTTATGTAAAGTTCCTTAATTAAAAGTAAAGCAAATTAAATTAAATTAAGTTTTTCCATCGCTCAATTGCTGCAATGGCCGTTTCATTAACAAGGGACAGGTCTTCATCTGTGCAAACCGTTCCGCCGCTCTGCAAGAGGTGGCCCATGGTCTGAGTCGCAGAGAGTATCTCCTTCATGGGCATAGCCCCATCTTGCCGTTTGACCTTACACCGCCCCATTCTCGTCCACATTCGATTTAGGCATTGCTTCTCCGGCCACTTCAGGTTAAGACCTTTGGTGCGTACGGGCTTGGGTGATAGTGGAGGATTCTGTTCAGGTGGTGGGACAGTATTGAGGAAGCTGTGTCGGAAATAAAGTACAAATGACATTTGATTTGTAATTGAATTTCCCCCCAAACGGCTATGATAACGTACATTAATTAATTAGGTTGACCCTCCCCCCCCATCATATCTGCTGCCCCTAAGATAGACAAGACAGTGAAATCTGCAAAGACCCAATAGTTTGTCATGGAAAATATATATTGATACATAGGCCTACATGTACTACATGAAAAATGACCAATAATTCATGTTAAAATAGAGATTATAAACCCACCCCCTTCATACACTACGAATGACGATATATGGGACCAGCTAGCTTACCCGAAAGAGCTTGTTATATCAATACAAATTGCTTTAATATTAAACGTACATGCATGTACATGTTAGCTATTAATATGACATACTCTTTTCACCCCTCTAATGTCTATGTTCTCAACCTTGAGTTTATTATGAGCTAAACAACTTTGTCCAAGCTATGGTATTTTCTCGAATTCAAACCCTAAACGGGTATTTCAAACAAGTGTACTCCTAAACAAGTTTTGTAAAATTTTAACCCTTTGGGATTACCATTAAGGTTGTTGAAAAGGTAAAATAAATCAAATTGCGCTTCTGATATAATTTTACATTCAAATTTGTTCTATCTAATTATATTAAGTACATGTACAAGAAGTACATAATATACAATGAAAACCCAACACCTACGTTCAGACTGACAACTTTTTTGTCAATGAGATACATGGTCTAATTTGAGTGGTTATATCTTATTGGTAAAATTTTGTGTCATAATGTGCGACTATTTATGGAATCGATGCATATCATTTAAGTATTACAAAGGTTTCAATAGTATTTAGGGCTGGCACACGTGATCCATCCCCTGATCAATGACTAAAACAATAAGCAGAAGCAACTATTCTTTCTGATTATTAAACACAAATATACTTATTACATTTCTCTGTCACGGCAATATTTTAACAGCTTATAATTGATTCAATAACAATTCATGACTACTAGACTGATTATCATTTTTTCACATGAACTTTGCAAGCTTAGCCATTGGGAAATGTAAATGAAGCTATGCTTACAATATCCATCATTTCCTCAAGTCTGTCCGGCTCCGGTGTTTGTGGAGTAGTTTTTTTCTAGTATTTCACCGTTGTTTCCATTGTTGTGATAACGTTCATCCATGGGCTGCACACCCAGCGGCAGCTCTTCTATTGTATATTTTTCCTTCAGA
>BEXV01002732.1:16189-48012 GCA_003118195.1 Hemicentrotus pulcherrimus | reverse complement strand
AAGTTTATTTTTACGCCTCTGACTTGATTGAGTATTATTATTGTTATTCAGTTTGAAATGAAATAATTTTATATTTCTAAGTATAGAGCGCAGCTAATTTGCAAATGTACTCTATTGCGCTGTGATGAAAACAAAACTCCCAACAGTACTACTTTCAGACCCAATACAAACAAAACTTTTCAAAAGCTCCTGAAAACATGTGCGTCTTAAACGTAAAACTTTGAAGACACCAACAGATGAGGCTTTTGTTATGTCTAATGGTAGGTTATTCCAAGCAACTGAAAGCACAATCTCCAAGAACTAATTTTGTTTTTATATGTGAGTTACTCTTTAGAAGCAGTGTACTATATAAGTTACATGCATATGGATGTGTTTTCAACATTATTATTATGTGATGAATATCCTTTTTGATATGTAAAAATTGAAACTCTTCAATTTTACAATAAATCATTACTACAAATACAAGTGAAACCTGTCTATAAAGATCACCCAAGAGAGACAAGAAAAGTGGTCTTTATTTACAGGTTCCTCTAGTACATGTTTCAATGAGAAACCATTTTCAAGGGAAACAAAAAATGTGGTCTTTGTAGACGGGTTGTCTTACTATACAGGTGGTCACTAAAGCAGGTTCGACCATACTTCTTTCACCCTTCTACGTCCTCTCCTTGTCCCCGTTGTCCACTCAGGTTCCCAGCTTCTTCTCGGGAGGATGAAACTTGTTGAGAAGGACCACGGGAAGAGAGCTAAACTCAGGACCAAGGATGGCAACTCTATCGACACCATGTTTGTAGACAGGAGACTCAAGACGGTATTCCCCAATGGACAAAAACTGGTACAGTATTGAAAGAATACATGAACAGAAAAACTTGAAATTTGCAGTACCTCTTGAAGATAAAGTTGAGTTCTGGGCATGTCATTGCATTGTGAAAGAAACGTTGTGGAATCGATCAGAAAAGATTGATCATCTAGCATATAAGTACTGGTGTGTACTACAAGGTTCTGGAATCATCAAAATGATAAGAAATTTGGCCTAGTCTTGGTAAAGTTACAAGTACTGTACACAGAAAGATGTATATGGGACTACACAAACATGTGGCATAAGAATCTGGCCCGATTGTTATGATGTCACATGCCTTTTTCAGAATATTAAGGCATTTGAAGAGCCATGCTTTCAGGAAACATTTTTTATCTAATGTTCTTCCACACTCAACCTTCTCTTTAAGACAAGGGTTATTTGTTTTTTTAATATTTTCTTCTTACTCGTCCGTTTGCCCATAAGATGACAGATAAAGTTTTTTGAGGTTCATTTTATACATTCTTGCTAAACACAAATTATATTTTTAAGTGATTGATATGCTTTAAAAAGGTGTATTCTCTTATGACGTCTTATTTTTTTGCTATGTAGGTGATAACGAGCGAAGGAAATGCAGGATTTTACGAGATAGGGTGCATGGAGACACCCCTCAAAGGTGAGTTCTTGTTGTTTACATGGATGATTTCTTTTGATGAACTTGAGCTTGACCATGTGAATCCTTGTTATCTGATGTAAAAAGAACTTTCATTATCGTTGATAAATAAATTCTGAGTTTAATAGGCTTACTTTAGCGTGCACACATAGATAAAGTGCACTTATACCTCTAGACGCAGTTGGATATGATAGAATTGCACTTTTTGCATGTTTAATTAAAGAAAGGAATTTTTTTTTCTTCAAATGATAAAGAATGATAGTGTAACAAGGGAGTTGTACGTGGTAGATGTAGCTAAATTCAGAGAGTTATTTTACTGATGAGGACTTTTAAGAATTCTTGTTTTGCTAAACCCAAAAGATTTTCTCTCTGTTTTGTAGCTGGTTATTCTGTGCTTGGATGGAACCATCCTGGATTCGGAGGGAGTACTGTAAGTTCATATCCTCCTCCTCCTCTTCTTAAACCCTGTCTGTACTTTACTTTTTCCTCCTTGCTTCTCTATGTCACTTTGATTATCCTTCCTTCTTCCTCTTTGCTTCGCTTTGTCACTTTAATTATCCTTCCTTCTTCCGCTTTGCTTCTCGTTGTCACTTTAATTATCCTTCATTTATTGTTGTCCTATCAGTATCTTCTATTCATTTGATTGCTTTAAAGCCCGTCTGCACTAGTTTGGCCAGGAGCGATGAGACCACCCAGCATGGTCACTGACAGGTGGCTATCTCATCAAATCAGTTCCCAATTAACATAAGAAAATGGGGATCATGGGGGACCAGCGGTCACCGATTAGGCATTGTTTGCTATATAGAGGGCGCAAGTAGCTATAAGTAGTGCAGTGGGGATTCAAAGTTCTATTCTGATCAGACCACCTCAAGAATGAAAGGGGACTGGTCAAATTAGGGCGGTTCTTGAATACCGGTACTATTAGACGTAACCTTCAATATTTCACCTTTTCAAGAGACGTAAATGGGGACAAATCAATTTTTCACATACTTAAAAAATTACAAAACTTGGTATTAAAGGGTATGAATAATTTTGTTGTATGTATATACACATCAAATGTAGTAGGCAAACATTTTTTCTTATTTGAGCTACGCTCTGGGTCAGCTGGGTTTGCACTTTCCATGAACGGGTCTCCAGAAGTATAATCTCTTGGAAAGAGTAGGAGAGTTGGCTCAGTCGGTAAAGCGTCTGCCTGTTGAACCAAAGATCCTGGGTTGGACTCCCACCAAGGCGGATGACTGAAGCCTGCATTGTGTGTTAACGTGCCGCTCCCATTGTTTCATAGACACTGGCTATGTTAAGTGGAAAACACTTTGAGTCACCACCTTTGCACAATAAGAATCCATTGCACTATTCGTATAAGTGTAGGGGGCAACCCCTATAGTAAAGTATGACAATACTCTGTAAAGAGATATGTACATTACTCTAATTGGAAGAAGAAGAAAAAATATTGACAATAAATCTCCCCTCCCGATTCTTACCACTTCGTTATTTTAGGGGTCACCGTTTCCTGAGTCTGAAGGCAACGCCATTGCAGCGGTCATGCAGTATGCAGTGGATGAGCTTGGCTTTGCGTACAATGACATCAGTCTGTTTGCCTGGTCTATAGGAGGATTCGCTACATCGTGGGCGGCCATGAATTATCCGCAGCTTTCATTTGTTGTAAGTTCCTTCTCTGTTGTTGTTTTTTACCAAAGTGGAAGGGTGTTGAGTTTGTTGCTTTTGGTTTTGCTGCTGATGGCAGACATCATCTGTTTGAGGATGATAATAGACAATGAAAAGAGTTACAAAAGAAGCTCCTTCCTGTGTAGTGTTGATAATGATGAAGATGGGGCTTATGATAACAGTGATGATGATTATAATAACGGTGATGAGGATGATGAGGAGGAGAATGATCATGATTGTGATGAATGCAATAATGATCACAGTCTGTTATTAAACATGACTGTTAAGCTGGGATTGTTAAACATAGCCATGATAACCATGGTTGCAACAGACATGAGCTTCACCAAATTTAAGTTTATCTCTTTATGCCAAAGTTTATAAATGACTATGTAACACCAGTTGAATTTCAAGCCTATCAAAGCCCCACTGCACTACTTTGGCCAGGAGGGATTAGACCTTCCTGCAAGGTCACTGACAGGTGGTTATCTCATCAAATCAACTCTCAATTAACATAAGGAAAATGGGATCATGGGGGACCAATAGGCACCGATTAGGCATCGTTTACCCTATAGAGGGCGCAAGTTGCTATCAGTAGTGCAGTTGGGCTTAAAATGATCCTTATCATTGTACTGCATCAGTGCCAGCTACGGCAGAGGTCTAAAGAATCTGCAGCACAATTTACAATTTTTTTCCACTGATTGTGAATAAAGAACTGATTTTTGAAATACATTCATATACAACTTACAAGTTTCATATTTATTTTAATGATAATGTGAGTGTTTTATCTCCCCCCCTCTCCCTTCTTATAGATTGTAGATGCAACATTTGATGATCTAATACCTCTTGCTATAGCTAAGATGCCGCAAAGTTTGTGTAAGTAATTTCTATTCTTTCAAAAGTATGTTATGATACATGTATGTCCATCAACTAAAAAGACTTCATGTTATGTTTGTGTTCATTCTCTTCATGTTATGTTATGTCATGTTGTTCATTTCAATATTTATAATACACTAGGTTACTTGTGATAAATTGATTTAAACATGATGTTCCTTTCTACTACATGTTCATACAAAGAAAAAAAATAGAATTAATATTTCTTGTAGTACAGTACTTTTTGAGAAAGAAGGAATGTTTACCGGTATTAGATTCCCAAGATATTTAGAACATGATCAGAAATTTAGCTTACAATTACCGTATAGCTCTTAAAGTAGTCTCCCAAAGAAAATTCACAACAATAGAAAATTAAGGACAAATTATATATGGATGGAAAGATTTCTCTTGAAAAACATGAATAATTTGCAAAAAAAATCATATAGATATCATGGTAAGGCGTAAAATGCAATTTTATGTCTAGTTGTGTTTGCATGTAACGCCACAAATCTTGACGCTCTATGGAGGACCACTGAAGGCAAAAAATCTAGATTTCATAACTATCAGTTTTGAGAGATGATTACCGCAGGCTCCCAAACACATTTTGAAGAGGGAAGTTGTTATATTTGCTCAGTAAGGCTACCTCTTTGCAATGATGTGAAATTTGCATCAATTCAAAACACTTTTGATTCTTTGGGTGACCACTTTAAGTTTATATAGAACACTTTTAACAAGTAGTGCCTCAAATCAAGTCAATTGCTAAATACCTTTTTTTGTGCAGCAATATGAAGTCATGTTTTTTAAATTGTAATCTCTCTAAAGATTCATAATCACATTCACAAACTTTTAATACTGTATGCTGCGGTACTTGACTGATATGGCATTATAGAACCTGTGCATCAGTTATACATTGTAATCATAGATCTATTGTGTGTTTTTTTGTTTTTTTCTTTAGCAAATTTTGTTGCTTCTACGATAAAGACATACATGAACATGAAGATAGCAGACAACCTTAGCAAGTAAGTTGATTCAGAAAACACAAAAGTTATGGAACTTTAGTTGAATCATGAATGGGAAAATTATTGTGATCAATTACTGGTCAGATAAATTGCTGTTTTTCATTTGCTGACAAATTTCACTGGCATGGTGTGATAGATTAACAAACTGCCACAAAGGGAAATATTTTTAGATGTGTAAAAGGCCTCTTTCCTAGCTATTTTTCATTTGTTTAATTACTCTTGTTACTATCCTTTCTGTCTATTATGAAGGGATATTTTTCCCAAAGTTTTCTGAAGAATTTCTATATTTTCATGTCTCCTGTTTGCTTTTTGTTTGATGCAGCTACAAGGGTCCCCTGAGGATAGTTCGAAGAACAAAGGATGAAATCATTATAACATCGTAAGTAGTTCATTAATGATAATAATTCCGCCTTTATATAGTGCTTAATACATCTACATGTATGACGTCTCCAGGCACGTCCAGATATGACGCGTTGAACTGCCACAAAAAATTAAAATTACAACGGTTTTTTCACTTGTAAATGAATGGCAATGCATGCAACAGTGAGAGGTCCTTAGCGTATTCACAGAGCTCTGTGCTATAAGATACAGAAAGGAGATTTGTATTAATACCCTTCATGTCTTCATTAAAAGACCACCATAGTTTTGTCATGTCATATCTGAACAAGACCTTAGATCATAGATGTCAATGAAATTAAAGATAGCTATGTTAAACAGCTTCAAAATGTGGAAATTTATGTCCTTTTATTCATACTGTTCAATTTTATTTGGCAATTTTTATTTACCGGTACTGGAAATTGTTGCAGTGTGTATTTGAAATTTTGAATGTACTCATAAATTTCTTTTTAGACAAATTAGTTCATTGATGGCTTTCCGAAGTTCGTACAGGAAATTCTTGCAATTATGTCAGATAAAATAATGTTTAGAATATTCGTACAAATGGAACAGGTTACTCAAATTTGAATTGGTCCATTGGAATCTATGTATGTGCTGTCTGAAAGAAAAAAATGTTTCCTTCACAATCCCAAAAGGATGTATTTAAGATATTTTCCTGATGGACTCCTTATACATTTTTTTACTTTCAGTGAATTTCCTGATGTAGCATATAATAGAGGGAATGACCTCCTAATCAAGATATTACAATCGAGGTAAGTTGTCTTGAGCATTCACAACACTAATAAAACACATGCTTTTATTTTGTGAGGAGGCAAGGGGACGCAGTTGGTAAAGAGTCTGCGGGTTCTAATCCAACCCAGGCGGATGACTGAAGCCTTCGTTGTGTGTTAACATGCCCCAATCCTGTTTCATAGACGCAGGCTATATTACAGTAGAAAACATTCTGTCCTTTGGATAGGATGTTAAAAGGAGGCCCCGTGTAGAGGAGAGTCACCACCTGTGCACATTTAGAAGCCACTGCACTATTCGTTTCAGAGTAGGGGAATACCCCCTGTGTAGTGATTCACATGCACACCCCCAATCGGTTATACCAGGAGGAGAGACCCAAGGGTTACACTGATTCAGTTCACTTTTCACCTCCCAGGCACAGGTGACACTAGAGTATTAATAATAATATGATAATTTCAAGTGGTTCTCCTTTCATCTATTATTGTTTGTTACTGTAATTAAACTCTTCAATATCGGTAAGATTGTTGGGATTTGTTGTTGAATAATCACATGATAAATTTTTTATGTCTACACCACATTTATTATGGTATTATAGCAGATGTTGAGATGAAACTACTGTTTTAATTGTTCTTAATAGTTATTAAATTGAAGCTACATGTAGATGAAAACATTTCCACAATAAGTGATGTACAATGCACACAGCCAGGTGTTGGTGATACGAATCTTTAAAAAATATGTGTATAATGCATCTTATATCTTTTATTTCTCTTTTTATTCTTCTTTTTTTAATTCAAGAATTTAATAAGGTGACAATATACGTGAATGATGCAGTTTACATCAAAATCATCATGGCTTCTCAGGACTATTGACCCCTCAAGTACAAGTTGTTTATGTGTATCATGAGATGTTTGTCACCTTTAAAATTTGTTACAGATATCCAAAGCTGTTAGATGAAGAGGTGACAAAAGTTTTAAGGCAATTCATCAGCATTACGGATCAACTAAGCATGTGTGAGTAGCCTACCTGCCAGTTACCTACCTATCGGTGACATTTTTTCTGTGTATTGTTTTTTAAATTTAGTAAAAAGACCTGACAGGTATGAAATACTGTAAATACTTATGACTATTTGAGTATAATTGGGGAAGTGCATGATTTTTATATTTCTATGACCTTATGTAATCATAAATATTTCAGCCAAGATTTGAATTGTTTGATTTTTGTTATTTTAAGCCTTTAGATTGATGTGAAGCTCCATTTGAAAGGTGTCTTTTGTCTCCTTTTCATCTGTTGTTTAGTTCTGTGGATGATTTTAGAGGAATGTGCATTCATTTTCCTTGCAGTATCCTTGAATTCAGCTTTTGATGCACAACCTAAATTATTTTTTATATAAATATGTGTAAGATTTGTAGTAAAAAGTATTCTTGTTTGCTTTAATATATGGAGTTATCTTTCATTTTGTTGAAAAATCTTTTCATTTTTGTCTCTCTTGCAGTATCCATGTATTCAGCGTTTGACGTAGAAGACTCCGCTTGCTTACGGGTCCTTAAAGACTATGCTGAGAAGCACTCTTCCAAGTTCCCCATGCTCATAGGTAATACAGTGAAACTCATTTTTCTAATAGTGGCCACCTGTATAGAAAGACCACATTTTCTGTTTCTCTTGAATAGTGTTTGTCATTTGTGTTTTGCCATTGAAATGTGTACTTAAGGACATAACAATCACCTGCCTAGAAAGACCGCTTTTTCAATATCTTCCTCGAACGGTCTTTATATACAGGTTTGACTGTACCATAGCGTATTGAGAGAGACAGTTGTGACACGGGCACATGGACAAGATCAAAGATCAATTCATGGAGTCCGAATAGTTCCCTCCTCTAGAGATTGTATGTGGGAAGAAACTATTTGGAGCTCCATGAATTGACCTTGCTCATGAACGTGTGCATATGTCACAACTATCTCTCAATATGCTATGGAAATTACCATCTTTTTCATTTACCTGATCATTTCAATGTTTGGCCATCCTCACGGATCACTTGAATGATTATCAATTGAGATTGTTAAGTCCTTGAGTGCTAGGGTTGCCTTTGATGGATGGAATTCATATCAACTTTTTCAATGATTGTAAAACTGCTTCCTGTCAGAGGTAAGAAGTGGGAATGCTGCATCTGTAACTCCAAACCAAAAAGGGAGTTTTCTTAAAGTAGCTTGGCGAAGGTTTCAAAAAGCTTTTAATCTTAATAATGTTGGTATCATTGCAAAGTTAATGTTATAATCTTTCTAATGGTTCATATTTAGTTTTGAAAAATTGTTATATAATTGACTTATCTGCTATTAAAAGTGGTGAAATTACTACCCGATTATTCCGCCCTTGATCGGCCCGCTATTATGACGTACGATTTGTGACGTAGGAGGTTGGGCACATGAGCAAGAGTGCGATCCTCAAGCTCTCACACAACTCTCGCCTGCATGCATTATACGTACACAAACGCCACTCAAACGATAAATATCTGATCAAAATGTCCAAGCTCAAAGAAGGGGTTTTACTCGATTTAGAATTCGAAGTTGATGAGCACAGCTCCACAACAGTGGTACTTGTAGTGATAGTGATGATGATGATGATGGGGATGTAGGAGAGATGGAAGAAAGAGAACAATTTGGAGAAGACGGCGTCGATGCTACATGGGCAGGTCAAGCATATCAGCGCAAGCTGGCTGAGCTGCCGCTCTGCTCCCCCGGCAACGCGCTCAACTGGCGATCGATCTGTCATGACTGGGCGAGACATTTTTTATATTTTTTCGGGATGTGTATGTGGCTTTTTGGCAAATTTCACGGATAATAAAACAAAGATGATTAGATGTGAGAAAATCAATTACAAAGATTCACCATTCATAAATAGAACTGCAGCTGCCTGACATACAAATGCATCAGACGCTCGCAATTCACTCTTCATGGTCTCCGTATATAATCAACAGCAATCACTATCACGCCAAGGCATGATGACCGATCACCGAACAAATACAGAACATCTTTGAATTTGGACAAATCGAATTGCACGATTCACCCTTCGTATTATATTGCATAAATTTGCTTAATATTATATGTAATTACATGATTTCTAGAGATTGTTATTCCACTTTCTGGTCAGGATTATGAAGCATGCAAAGTCTGGATAATGTATACGTATAGCTATGCAAAATACCGCATGCGAGCTGTGCGAGAGGCGAGCTTGAGGCCTATAATTGCGATCGTGCCCAACCAGGGACGTCATAATCGGCCTACTGCGCGAACAAAATGTTCAAGCCAGGAATTGAAGTTCTGAGAAGGTTCTTGGAAAAAGCTTCTTACTGCGTTTCATTATTATTTACAAGGCTTCAGAGCAGAATGTGTGTCTTCATATTGGTCTACGCTATCCGGACATGTATAATGTGCCCATTTTGAGTGATTATGTGAAATTTCTTCGCCAGTCTACTTTAACAGTGATTTCTTGGGAAATACTTTGCCGTAAAATTAATAAGAGGCACTTGGATTAAGTGATTTTGCTGTGATTAGGCCGATTGGGAATTTTACAATCAAGGTTTCTTTTGTTTCTGCAGAAATAACCTGTCAGAATGGCTTCAAGAAAGTTTATTTCAAATCACACTCTGCAATAAATAATCAGCCTCATTCTAATATGTCTGTGAAAGGGAGACCGCCTTGCTGTTTCCTGTGATGTTGTTCATCAAAATGAGTTCATTACATTTGATTTATTTTTTCAGGTGAAGATTTGACTCATGCAAGGAAGGTGCAATTGACTTTGTACTTGGTGAGTTGAATATACTTTTTTTATTGATTCGATATGATTAATTCAAAAAGTCTAAATTTTGCTATATTTTTGTTGTTGCAATTACAATATCAATTGATAAATACTGAGATTATTTACAGCTTTATAGATCTCGTATTTATCAGAGAATTTTTGTGATTTTTGGGAGAATAACTTAAAAACGTGTTGTCAACCGATCTTTCTCAGTTTAAACTCATGGCCTGGGAGGCCTTAAAGGTCAGAGGTCGTATCTATGGATCTTGCAATACAGGGATTTCAATAATACTTACAGTCTTACATGTACATGTAACTGCACAATGTTTTGGATGTCATTTGTGTATCATAAAAAATAAGTCTTACGATGATGAATAGATCAAAGATTATATAGGTCACTTAAGTTGAATACCCTTCTACAATCATTGCTTGGGAAAGCCATAATTGTTTTGATATGTCAATATATTGCATCTGTTGAAATCAACAGATTTTCTGTATTCTTTATTTTCTTCTTTGACTTGTTCTTTTCAGAGCACAAAGTACATGACAGACTTTGACTCCACTCACTGTTCCCCCCTGCCAGCGTCTTACTTCCTACCCCCATGGACTCTGGATGATGCAATGAATTGATAGCCCCGCTCCCCTTGCGTCACTCCCGGTGGCAAAACCACGCCCCCCGTAACACACCCCGCCAGGATCTATTACAGTACCATCTTGCCCAATCTTGATGAGATGAAATCAATGACACCCCCCCCTATCGCTGTCAGTCATGCATTCGGTTCTCTAAGCATACCATGAAAGGATGTTACCGAGATGAAATAAGGCTATCCTCTCACTTCCTACCCCCATGGACTCTGGATGATGCAATGAATTGATAGCCCCGCTCCCCTTGCGTCACTCTCGGTGGCAAAACCACGCCCCCCTTAACACACCCCGCCAGGATCTATTACAGTACCATCTTGCCCAATCTTGATGAGATGAAATCAATGACACCCCCCCCTATCGCTGTCAGTCATGCATTCGGTTCTCTAAGCATACCATGAAAGGATGTTACCGAGATGAAATAAGGCTATCCTCTCTCCACTTTCGGTCACTATATCCTTGCTTCTCTCAAATCACCCCTGCCAGCATTTTACTTCCAACCTTCGTGGGTAATGGATGAAGAGATCAAGTATAATTACCCCCACCTTGGGGCTGGCACCATGTACAGAGTCCAAGTAAAGCTTTTTTTCTTGGCTTTTTTGATCATGAAGAGTAGTGCTTTTCAATGAGATTTAAGCCTATTGAGGCTTAAAACAAGAATAAATATGATCCATTGCCATGTTGTGAGATCTTTGTGTGTGAAAGGTACATGTAGTTCTTGACTAGAAAAATAATAATGATTGTACAATATATGTAGAGGATACATCACCCGAATGTGGATCACATGGTTCACGGTTCAAGTCCCGCTGCAACACTAGCGTCCTTTGGCAAGGCATTAATTTGCATTTGCCGCTCTCCACCCAGGTGTTAAATGGGTACCCGGAATACGCCCCAGGGAGTGGAGCGTGTGCACCATCATGTTCTGATTAGCAATTGAATCCTTTACCTGGGATAATGGTAATTACCACTTAAAGCGCTTGGAAACGTTGTATTAGGCGCTATACAAACGTGACTATTATTGTATATGAATGTGCATTGGTCAATAGGAGGATAAGCAAGAAATCCAGTGGGATACAATGTGCTTGATTCAAGGCACGTTCAGATATGATGCACTAAACCACCGCATATAAAAGCAACGGCATACTTTAACATGTATATGAATGACATACATAATAATGATAATAAAAATGCAAGTTACTTGTATAGCGCATATCACTAACACAAAGAAAGTCCCTCATAGGAAAGACGGAAATAGAGATAGGGCAGAATGAAAATTAACATTTTTGCCTGATACATGAATGAAAATTAACATTTTTGCCTGATACATGAAAATGATTCATTACAAACAACCATGATGATAAGCAATGATATACATAGTATGCATGCCTTGTTGCTATCTGATTTTGCAAAAAGTAGAAAATATCCTGAAGAAGATGCATGTAAATTCTTTCAAAACAAAAACAAAGTGTGAATGTGAAACTTTAAAACAGGGATATAATTAGAATGATATGAAATGTGTGTTCTTTCCATTCAGATGTGTGTTCTTTCCATTCAGATAATTATGTGCAGTACATGTACATCTAAAGTTTGTATGCTGTTGATATAAATGTAGGTATTTTTCTCCATCGAGGAACATTAATCTGTAGATAATGAATAAATAGAGTGTGGTTAAACGGTGTTGCATGTAAATAATGTGTGAACATGGTAATAAAATTTATTTGATTGTCCCTTCTTCAATCATGTTTGGCTTATATTGAAATTAATATAAATTCATCTTTTTGACGCCAGAAGGGCATTAAAGATAAAGACCAGTGATGGTCATGCGATTGCATTGTGAAAGAAAGGTTGTGGAATCAATCAGAAAAGGTTGATCATCTAGCATCTGCAAGGTTCTGGAATCATCAAAATGATAAGAAATTTGGCCCATTCTTCGTTAAGTTACAAGCACATACACAGAATGATGTATATGGGACTACACGAGCACATGGCGAAATAACCTACCCCCGATTTTTACGATGTTCCATGTCACATTTAGAATATGAAAGCATCTGAAGAGCCATGCTTTTCAGGTATCATGTTTAATCTGATGTTCTTCCACCCTTGCATAATAACAATGATAATGCTCACAAATTATCTTTTACCTCTTCCCAGAACTCAACCTTCTCTTTAACTCATATAAATTAACAAATATTTAATGCTCTTCTGGCTCTCATCAAGACCATACATGTATTTCCTCTTTGGTCATTTTCATGGATGTTGACGTTTTCGCTCTCAATTTTCAAGGATATTGCTGTATTGAAGTATTCTGTCGAATTGCAGCCGATTGTGAACTGTGCCAAATGTTGTCTCAGAATCTGTTGACTTTATATTTGAGTAAAGGGAGTCACTGTTGTATAAAGCTTTTAGAGAAACACTGACGAACATTTCTTGGCAGCCATGGAGGTGCATAATCTTGAAAGCTGAATTATATTTATCTGAATATATATGCAAAATAGGGCCAAATTATGATGACAGATTCTCTTGCCGAAGCACTATCATGCAGTAGACACACTTTTCTTGATGATATCGTTTGCTTGGAGGCAGCACGGTCCCGTAACCTGCTGCTTCCCTAGCTGCGCTGTCGGTTCTCGCATCGGTTCCTCAGTCTACAAAGTGGAAATTAGACATTGGGTCACGCACTGTTGGCAAGTTGACCATGAGATGGCGCTGTGCAGTAAACTACACTAGGGCAGAAATTTCATCAGTTCAGTATTGCTCTCAAAGACCTGCATTAGAAAATTTTAAGTTGCTTTTTTTCACATAAGACAATAGGGTGTTTTTCATTTTGTAACCATTGGTCCATACATGTATGTATATAGTACAATGTTTGTTTGTGATTGTATATTAAAGGAAATACAGAAAAAGAATGTCATGAATATAAGGATCTTATCTAAGTGTGATTTTTGTTATCATCTACGGTCATAGTTCTTATACTATATATCCAACATTTATTTATCTATTTTTGAAAGGTATTTTCTGAATGTGTTAATCAAATTTCCTAGGAGAGAAAAAATAGAGCCAATTAATTTCACGATAATCCTGTAGTTTAAACTAAAATATGAAACCTCTGTCACATCTCTCTAGGGACACGTTACATTCAAGTTATACAGGGCAGATACAGCACAAGGAGATTGAGAGTACAATATTCAGGAGAAACCATGTTTCATGTTCCAGAATGGGACTATTTATTAATATACACGTATATAATGCAAAAGATAACAATATATCAAGATGATGATAGAAACATTGCTTTTTAAGGAAACCTGCTTTAAAACATATGGCACACATGCATACATTTCGAAATAAATACAATGTATGAATTTCACAGGAAAAAGTGAACTTCATATTTTCATAATTTGGTACCTTTAAAGAGTATGACATCAATGCTTGAATGTTAATATGGATATTATTTTACCAGTAGTATGCATACTGTAAGAATATTGAACTATTCCTATGAAATTTCTTTTTCTGTTGAGATCTTGTAATCTGTAAAAATCAGTACCGGTAAATATCAGTTAAAAAAATTGCTACACATACATTCTCAAGTTATTTTTAATTACCGGTTTTTAATTACCGGTTTTTAGTTTGATTTAAAGTGTACCAATCGCCTAAGAGATGAATTTTTGAAAAAAGTTTTTGGTTTTCTATTGCCTAACCAATAGGGAGTAAAATATAATAAAAACAATAACAAATAACGTAGACCCGCGCACACAGGACCCATGTCGGACTCGAGTTCCATGCTACGTTAATTGAGAGTGAGTTTAAGCATGCTAAATCTCTCTACAAAAGTAAAGCTAGAAGCCTCGTATTTTTCATATCCCGGTAGTATTACGACTTTGAAATACCGGTACAAACATACAAAACAAAAATATTTGGTGGTGATTGCATGGTACCCTTTAATTGTATATTTTGTGATCAAATGACATCGGAACCATGCCAAATAGATGAAAAATATTGTTATTTAGGAACAGGGATCACAGATAGTTTCATCACATAGGCAGCGAAAGTAGAAATGGAAGATTTTGAAATACATCAATCACACAAAATTATACTGCAATGTAAAACATAAATAGCGCCTGATATATCATGCATGTATACATCAAGAAAATTCTCCTTTGCTTTAATCTATTCAAAGATTATGCACATCAATCATTGCACCACAATACATTGGACGGAACTGGTTTATTTCATCTCGTTTTCTCTTTGAAATTTATATATCATGATCAAGATATGGCCAACTGAATATTCAATTTATGAAAAATTGAAGGAACAGAAAATCCTGTCCAAGTAAAAACTTTATTCTAAATCTCTGCACAGATATTTGCAAACATTAATTACAGATTGAATTGATGAGAGCAGGGAAAAATATCCTAGCACATTACAACTTCTAAATTACATTACGCATTGATCTATAAATATTCAGAATATATCCTAAACCTTTAAAATATTACTTTTAATCAAACTACAGAATACACCAGCTGCATATAAGTTGTATCCTTATTATCTTATTACAAATAAATACCAAGTTGTCTATATGAACAGGAACAGAATAAATAATTCATTTAGATATATGGTAGGAGGTAAAACTGGTCACTTGAATACTATTTCATACTTATAATGATCACTATGGGTATACTTAAAATATAACTAAATGCAGATACATACATTCTAAATATTTTATCTCTCACTTGTATGAATGTTTAATTGACATAACTTATTTCCTTGTAACATGAACTTACAAGTTGAATACTTGGCTATGAAAATAAGAATTATGTGCTCCATTTATATATTATAAATCCATTTCTCACTCTTCCATCTACTTCTACATTCCTCTTTTTCCTCTTCTCTTTTCTTTCAGTATGTTACATAATCATTATCTTGCACTACCGGTATCTCTTTTTACTAGACTATGTACATGTAGTATTTTCTTCTATTAACTCACTTTCTAATCCTGTTTTTCTCTGCTTTTTCTCCGCTTTTTCTCCCTTGCTCTCAACTCCCTTCCGGCCCTCTCTCTCTCTCTCTCTCTCTCTTTCTCTCTTTTTCTCTCTCTTTCTCTTTCTCTCTCTCTCTTCCTCTCTCTTTCTCTCCAATGGAAAAATATTTTAGAGTAACTTCAATGTAAGAGCTAAGTAAACCATACAATGCCTACTACCAAACTACCTCAACAGCCTTGGAATGTTCTTATCTTTAATACTTATACTTAGAAATAAATTGTGCTCCCTGAGGACTTGTACATAGAAGACATTTTACAACTCACTCCTAGATCCTAATCAAATTATTATGCGTGAAGAGGCAAGTGCGCCTATCTCTGTGTGCACGTTAGAGTATTAAAACCTATTGAACTTGGGGTTTATTTGTTAGCAGTGACTCTAAACAATCTTGAAATGAATTTTTTTTACATCAAATAACAAGTATCTAGGAGTTTCTTTGTATAAAACAAATTTTTATTGATGTATGTTCCATTCGTTCATTACAGGATCTATCCGCTCTTGTTTAGGCCGTTTATGCACCTATTGTACTCAGCTTAATTTATACGATAGATGCGCACAGCCTTAACTCGAGTGCAGTTAGATCATATAGTGAACTTATTCGCATGCATCATTTGAATACTATATAAAACAACAAACTATCATGTATTGTTTTCAGTGGCCATTTCCTGACCAAAAAAAATTCACCCTGCAAATTTCAATATTGTGTTCTAGCGACAATAACTTTTAGCAATTCTGGACCAAAGATTAATTCTCTTGAAAGTTTCTGCTTTTGAAGAACACTACCTGAAAACCAAACCACTACAGTGACATCAACTCAAAAAAGATGCTACAACGGTCTTTAAAAAAACAAATTTAATGTAGTCTTTTACAAATTACTAACTTTCAAATTGAGTACCTAGAATATCCTATCCAACACTTGAAACACTTATAAGTGATTTTTTTAATTTTTTTTTTTTTTAAATCAAGTTTTCAAGATATCAATGCAAATAGAACACTGAACTACTCAGGAACTTAATGCATCATTGAAATACCATGTTTAATTGCCAAATTTTGAGGAAGATCAAAAGATTTTACAAAAACCACATTTTAAATCATCATTATCTGCGTGAGAAATATATTATATTTCTCCAATTTATTTTTTTATTTATTTGTATACATATATATACTGCCAATCAATGACACTGCCTTTATGACTGTTCTAAATTTCAACAGACATCATACAAAAACAGGCAAAATCTTTCTTAATTAGGTAGCTGGGAAACAAGTAAAATAATCTTTGGAGGAGATAATGACTTTGTTTACCTAGCAACACGTTGGGATACCATTACAATGCTAATAACCCGGTAGATTATGTGCCATATTAAAATGTTCGTCTAGAAGATGGTTCTCTTATAACGGTGGGTGTGGTCTTTGGCGGAAGGTGTGATGTTGTTACCTAGCAACAGGGGGTGACATCATCTCTGAATGACCACTCCTTAATCTGGGGCCATGGAGGGCATGTCTTGAACAAGAAGGAAAAAAAGAAGACGATAATCAGGATGAGATGTTAGAAAAGATGGCAACAACAAATTACAGTGGACAATAACAACTGCTATTAACTCTGTTTTCCAGACTATGATTATTTTAAGTATTTCTAAAATTCCCCCATTTAATAATTTCCAAATTTCTAATATTTTTTTTAATTCTTCTACAATGTTTTGACTTTGACACCTGTTTCAATTTTTGCATACCTATCTGTATACATTTTTTGTACGACAAGAGCCCTGTGGGAAAAAAAGACTCTTCGTTGGATGAACATCTGAATTTTTAAGAGAGAGAGAGAGAGAGAGAGAGAGATGTGTGAAAATGGCTTACGATTCATGTTTGTGTGAATAACGGAGGGGGACGGGCTTCTACAAGACTCTACAAGCCTCAACTGTATTTCATATTAATGATGGCATACTTTTCAATGATGAGAAGTTTATTAATTCATCAAAGATGTTTTAACAGTGTCCAGTGTCCATGCAGATCAAAAGAGAGAGAGAGAGAGAGAGAGAGAGAGATGTGTGTGAAAGTTATACTTACGATTCATGTTTGTGTGAATATCGGAGGGAGACGTGCTTGGGGTCTGATTCTTTACCACAGTCATTGCAGAATGGAACTGATTTAGCACCTGGGGATGATGACAAATGCGAAAGGGCCTCAAGCTTCCGTACAAAGGCACCTGAACATAAACAATAGAAAGTCAGTTCACATTTGCTATGTACGGCACACTCGGCATATTTAGAAACACATAAATAACTAAAGGGAACTCACTCTTAAAAATGATTTTTCCAAAATGTGATCTACCTTAAGATTCTTATTAATATCCATAATTGAAATGGAAACTTCAAAACATTTTCCTTACAAAATGAAATTCACATTAGTGAAAAAAATACACGGGGGCTCGGGGCGAATTAGCCCCCCGAAATGCCCAAAAGAGCCCCCGAAAATGAGAAAAGAGCCCCCATAAATTTGCATAGAGTTCAATGCAAAACAAAGTTTAGAATGTTATATTCATGCAGGCAAGCTTGAAAAGTAGCCCCCGAAAAATAAATATTAATTTTTTCCCTGTAAATAGAACTACTACATGTATCTCAAAAACACCAAATGATTTCAACATATATCATTTGAACCGGTAAGGGGTTTTTCAAGAATTGTTCAAATCTCTTCATAAACTTCAAACTTGTGCATTGCAAGAAAACAAAAGTGCTGATTCAGTGGTTTTGATATTGCAAGTAATCATTTCTGCAGACACAGACTGGCTCTGATTCAACACTTTACCACAGTTATTATTTTAAGCCTTGAGTAGAGCCTAGCTAGCTCTGTCAAATAGTCTCTATGGCTGTGTCAAAAGTTCACAGCAGCTATTTCTTTGTTTGTTTTAATGTTTCACATTCCACAAAATAACAGTTTACATATTATTGAAGGTCAGCAAAATAAAGCACAATTACACAAAATAATGATGGCAGTAAATAATCAGTAACATGAAATATTATGTAGTAAGCTGGTAGCTTAGTCTCACACTCACAGAGCAGACACTGTTATTTAGGCAAAGTGACTAACACGGGGGGGGGGGGGCTTTGAGTTAATACCAGTATTAAAGTACAAAATGGTACAAACAGTTTTGTGTAGGATCTCAAAGGGTGAGAGCTGATGGCCAGGAATGGGGGGGGGCAAGGTTGAAGGAGTTTGGCATATATGATGAGGGATTGAGAAACAACAATAAAATCACACCAAACAATTGCATTCTGACAATCAAGACATACATCGTAACATACTTCCAAATGCCTGTGTGAGAGCACATTATTTGCTCAGTGAACCGGACCTTTTTGTTTTCAAATCTGGGAACCAAATAGAATGAGCAAACTAGATGAATCGAAGCTAAACACTGTAAATTCCTATCAGTGAGGGTGACGTTACATGTAATAATTATAGTGAGAACATAATAAAAACAAAATATCCTACCACTTTTCTTATCGTGGTGGTGGAAAGTGATAGAAAACACTTAAATATATAATAAAACCTTATATTCTTGTATGCCCTCTCCTCCATCAGTGACCAAATGATAGAGAACCATGTTGTGTTCACTATCATTTCCGATTTTGATAATCATTATGATAATCATCATGCCCCCCTTTTTTTTTTTGTCTCATAAAAAAAGATCTCTTTTGCCATGTCAAAGAGGAATACGGCTGTCATCAAAATAAGTCTATGGCAGTACCGTAGACTATTATAAACCTTCTAATAAAAATAAAACATGGTATGTAACTATTGAGATATATGTCTAATTGTACTATTAACTGACTGTTAGCACTCTTTAAAAAAAACAAAAAACAAAACAAGCATAATTGATAAAAATATTTATGGCTATTAAAAACTGATATGATCAAGGTATTAAATAAAGCTTTAGTATCATGAGTATAAGTTTTATTGATGAATCTCAAAAACAACTGTTAGCTTTACGAACAAAACAAAGCAGTGATTATAACTAACAGCTACTGTTAACAGCATCGGAAGATATTAAAGGTAGCATTGCTAATTGTTATTAAAATAGACAATTTTAGTTGGAGAACCATAATCTAGCCTTTCAAGTGTTACTGCCTTGTAAAGAATAGTAGTTTTCAATTGCACACAGTCTTAAAATCATTTTCTGGACTGTTAGCTCTACAAACAAAAAGAAGCGTTGAATAAATAACAGCTACTGTTAACATTAGAAAACAAGGTAGCAATTCTATTAAATTGTTATCAAAATAGAGAATTTTAGTCGGAAAAATATAAGCTAGCGGGTAGTTTTCAATCGCATACAGTCTTAAAATCAATTTCTGGACTGTTAGCTCTAACAAATAAAACGAATAAGATAGCAATGCTATTAAATTGTTATCAAAATAGACAATTTAGTTTGAAAACTATAAACTAGCCTTTAAAGTGTTACTGCTTTGGTATACAAATGGTAGTTTTCAATCGCACACTGCCTTACGATCAATTTCTGGACTAGTATAACAGCGAGCGAGCCTTAGATTGGCTGGTAAGACTACAAATTGAAGATGAAGAAAGAATGAAGGACATACATGATGTATGAGAAGAGTATCTCACAATGATAAAAACTCAAATGAGACTATGAACTACATGTACATGTGAAGAAGTTTTAAAGTATACTGTATAAAGAGATATATATCTCTTAATGACACATGTACATGTATGAAACTCTAAGTTAAGACTATGAAATAAAGATTAAGATCATGATGTTTGATGAACAGAATGAGTAGTGCACTACTCTCAACAAGCTATATACTTTATTTGTGGAATGAGAGGACAGATTTGAAGGTGATTGTGAAACAAGACACTATTCTTTTTACATGAAAACTGATACAAAGTAAAATGGATTATGAATTGCTTGTATTATGAATTGCAGACATGTAAAATGAAAATTACAAATGGGTCACTGTTTCAATTTGGAGAAAAGAGACAAAATGTCATATGATATGGTTCAATGTAAACTATATAAAAATCAAAAAGACTGGAAATCATGAAAATGGAAATCTAAAATATGAAATCGGTAGAAGTTACAAATTTGAGTATGTCTACAAAATGAAAATGATTGATTGTATTAAAAAATGAGTAATGTTGTTGAGATCGTATCACCTGCTGAAAGCACTATGAACATGACGGACAAAGAAAGCAGACAACATATACAGTTCCTCAGGTAGACAAAGGAACATCCCTTCACTGCTATTATGTAAAAATGTGTAGAACAGGTGTGACATGCATATTCACCTGTTCTACACATTTTTATATAATAGCAGTGAAGGGATGTTCCTTTGTCTACCTGAGGAATTGTATTTTTTGTCCTCTTTCTTTGTCCGTCATGTTGATAGTGAAGCTCAAGGTGAATGGACTCATATCCTGTGACACCACAGAGTCAATGCCCTACTGCTTCTCAACTGACAATATCTTCTGTTGAGAGCCAGAAGGGCTTTAAAGGTAAAGATCAGTTATGGTCATGCGATTGTATTGTGAAAGAAACATTGTGGAATTGATCAGAAAAGGTTGATCATCTTGCATATAAGTATTGGTGGGTACTGCAAGGTTCCGGAAGCATCAAAATGATAAGAAATTTGGCTCAGTCTTCGTAAGGTTACAAGCACTGTACACAGAAAGATAAATATGGGACTACGCGACATCTATCCAAATATATCAATGAGTGGGCGGTTTCCCGGCAAAATTTGTATCATCGCGTATTAGTCAAAAAATATTTTTTCACATGATTGGTAATAAGAGCTTCCATTTCATTTTTTGAGAGAGGGGCCTTTCCAAAACTGGTCTATACTTTTAACTCTGTGTTTTAATATATGACTTAATAACCTTGAGGATCTGGGCACAAAATGTTTTTCTATTGAAAATGTAATGAAATGAAAATCACAGAATTACAGGTAGATGTATGCAAAAAAATAATTCATTATTTGATGGAATTTGCAAAATACCTTGATGGAAAACTTACTTCTGTCTTGTAAACTGGCAAGCGTGTTTCCCCTGGGAAGGAGAGGGGTGGGTAGGTTGACAGGCTGGGTGCGGAACTGGGTGGGGATGAACTGGTAACTATTGGCCCCGCCCCCAGACTTCTTGTTGCTTGGGAACTCGGGGTCATAGGTCGTCTGAGCGCTGGACGGAGGGGGCATGCTGTGGGGGCCAGGGGCTACTAGTCTTGCTAGATTCTTCTTGAGGGTCGGCCTGTTAACATAAAGACAATTTAGACAGTGAACGCTTGATCAGATATGGCTCAGTGAACCGCCACTTTTTTTTAACATTGAAATGAATGGCAACTGCTTGTGTTCACTGAGCTCTGTGTGTTACGAGATACAGAAATATGATGTATTTTGCGCTTTACGTTGTCATCATGAAAATAAAAGCCATTAAGGTTTAGCCACGTCATATCTGAACAAGGCATAAAGGTTTCTCAAACCTTATGATGGTATAGTGATACAGATTGCAAAGTGGTAAGCTTTACAAAACCAACAGCATGGCGGAACTTGTGGCCACCTCTATACAAAAGCCAATTACAAGGCTGTATGGTCACCTATATTAATTACCTCCCTCTAGGAGGAAATATGTGTTGAAGAACCTGTCTAGAAAGGCCAATTGTCCACAATGGCCCCTGTTCGTGTTTCCCATGGGTGACTTTAAATCCTATCTTCACTAGTTTAGCCAGGAGGAATTAGACCTCCCTGCCTGGTCACTGACAGGTGGTTATCTCATCAGATCACCTCTCAATTAACATAAGAAAAAGGGACCATGGGGGACCAACGGTCATGGCATAGTTATTGTTTGCTATATAGAGGGCGCAAGTAGCTATAAGTAGTTCAGTGGGGCTTTAATAGACAGATTAGACTTTGACCACAACTGGAAAACCTGAAGAATGCCAAAATATTTGTTTTCCTGCTTCCTTACCGATGGCTTGAGATGAAGGTGTTGGTTCTCTGATAGAACGAGCCGTGGTCAGCCAAGATGCTACGTGAAGGCAAGGCATGATCCATCAGTGGGTTCCTGCACATAAAACAATTAATCATCAACCTTCAATCAATGATCTTCAATCAAGCATCTGATTAATCAAAGGATTTCATTGTTGAAGATTAAATGAGATTAGCATGGTTATATGTTAGTGGGTTCCTGCACATAAAAAAGTCAATCCATAATCTTCAATCAATGACCTTCAATTAAACATCTGATTAATCAAAGGATTTGATTTTTGAGGACTAAATGAGATTAGCAGCATGGTAATGTCAAAGATTCATCCTAAATCACAAGTCAATTTAACAAGATAGATGGTGAAGATCAATAGAAAAGTAAGTCCTAACCCGCTTCCATCAGCTAACAAACTTCTGCAGTCAACACTTACTATGTACGAACATGTATACTCTAAACAATGTAGCAAGCTAGGTTTTTAATATGTATCAAATAAAGAGTGAATAATTCATTGATGAAAAACTTGTATGGAATAGAATACTGGGCCAATATTCAATAATCTAGAACAGTTTACTATTGGTTCTTTCTGGTATCACTCAAATCATTTAGAGGTCATATCAAGAAATTTTCATACTTGAATGAAACAAATTTAAAAAATATATATGCTGCTAGGAATACGTTGCAAAAAATCACCCTCTTAAAGCATATAGTTCACAGAATCTTACCTGGAGAGGATATCCCGTTTGTGGCCCTTATTGATGACAGAGAATGATTTATCTCCTCTGTTGCTGCTATTGCTGTTGTGGTTATTGTTATCATCAAGAAGACTAGGTGCTCCACTGACCATCCTGCCTGCATCATCAAAGTCATCGTTATCACTGTCGCTAAACCCAAACCTATCGACATCATTCCAAGAGCCTCTGAGCGATCCCACTTCCCTGGGAGACCTCTCAGGTAGCTGGTCGGGAAGCTTCTCCACGTCCTTGATGTCCTCTTGGACAGATGACCTGCGCCTTGGATGTTCCTTTGGAGGCTCCTTCTTCTCGGCAGAGTCAGGTTTCTCTTGGTAGACGACGCACCCATTAGCCATCAAGGTGAAGTCTTTGTTCTCCCCAGCACCGGATGTTGGATTGTTTGAGGTATTTGAGTTCTCATGCAACCTTAGGTCTTGCATGGCAAGAGAAGGGTTGAACGATAGATGGTTGCTGTGGGCCAGAGACTCTAGCTGGCGCTTCTTAGAGTTGGAATCCTGCTTGCTGGCATGGTGTAATCTACCAGTCCTCTGAGGCATAAATGTATGTGACATGACGTCTCCGGGATACTTCAAACCTTCCTGTTCCATTCCTAGTGCAGTCTGTTGTCTCTTCATGGACATTGAAAGACGCATCAAGGCTCTCCTGTCCACACTGTCAGCAGGGAAGTGCTCTAGGATTCCTTCGCTAGGCAAACCTTCTCCATGAGCTCCAACAGGATGCTGCTTTCTTCTGTCTCTCTTTTCAGAAAACACTTTGTCGTCAAATGTAACGTCCTTCCGAGACACCTTATGCCTTCTCTTGATCTCGTGTGATTCCGTCGAAGCAGATTTCTCACTAGCGCCCTCTTTGTTAAGTGCATCATCATCGCTGCAATCCTTGTAAGATACGGTGACACTCAAGAACTCTGGGTCATCGATTGACTCTCTCTGTCGACCTGTATTCACTGTGTTGTGGTTTGAACCAGCGACCTGCCGAAGTGCTTTCCACTGGTCCTCTTCAGACCACTCAGAGGACTCTTCTCCTGTACATGATTTCTGACCTCTCTCCAGCATCTTCAAAGCGGCAATGTGACGATTCTTACGGGCATCATCCTGAAAATAGAGGGGCAGAGAATGGTAAGATCATTCCAGCCCTTTTTAATAATCAATTGTACCTGTAGAGGTGTTACGGTCTAGCAGATACGTCACCAGACTGTGGATCTCATGGATTGCATGGTTTTGGATTCGAGTCCAGCCGAAGTACTAATGTCCTTTGGCAAGTTATTAATCCATACTTGCCACATAACACCTAACCCAGGTGAAGTAAACTGAAATAGGTACCCCCGTAGGAAGAAATTCCTTGAATGCTTTAGCGCCTTTTCATGGTAAGAAGGAAGAAGGCTTGCGGTTGCACCATGTGAGAGGGGGGAGGATTGATTATTATTATTATCATATTATTAATGGCTATCTTACCGTGCTTGATTGATGAGCCTCCCTCTGTTTCCGTGCACTACGAACTGTAGATGACCTCTTTTTGTGATTCCCACTCCATGAGCTGGATGCAGCTATGGCATTCAATGAAAATGAAACACATCTTAGAAAAATTGGAACAAATGGTAAAATATAATACTTATCTTCCAAGTATAAGCATTATAACTAAATTATATCGTCGTTCTTACAATTAATTCCGTCAGAAATGGCTTGTATGGAATGCATTGGTCAATGGGAAAATGAATTTAGAGCAATATACAAGTAACTACTGTATACTAACATTATAATTTTCATGGATGTTAAAAGTTTTTTATTCCTTAAAACAATTAAAATACACATTATTTGATTAGAGGTATCAAGGATTGTGGTAAAAAGGAAATTGAAATTACAGCTACGCAACTAGTAAATACTTACAATACTTCTAACTATCATGTATGTTAGAAATGGTTGATTCCTATATCATACCAATATCAATAGATTTGATATTAATTGTTGTATATTCACCAGATATGGGTCTCGAGATTGATGTATCGATGCTCGCGGGGGAACTCCCTGGCTTCAACTATCGGCGAAAAATAAAAATAAAGAAAAGATAGATACCAAGCGTACATTGAGATAGAGATGTGTAAGTTCTGAGTAATTTCATGATATACTCATGAATCCTTAACAACTTGTCACTTCATTATTATGGTTCAAACTTAAAAGAAAGACAAATCAGTTGCAAATACTTGCATAAAAAGGTGCTTTTATCAGCATTTACATTTTCTGTGTGTAAACATAGGTTTTTAGTACTATATTGACAAGGAGAATTTCTCTAGTTTTCATGAAGTAGACACTGTACGCTGGGCTCTTACATTGGGTGTTACAGAACATTTTCTATAAAACGTACTGTCAAAAACAAAGCTACTGTTATACATCTTTCAAAACATGAACAATCAAACAATGGTCAAAATGCCTGAATTTTGGAGACTAACTTGACCTCTGACCTTGAAGGGAGCCTGGGGATAGGGAGATGGACACTGCATACAAGCATCCTTTCCACAAAAGAGACCACTATACACAGGTTTGCTGTATACTCACATGATGTTCTCTCTTCTTGCTATGTCTTGAAGACGATCGAGGATGTGATCTTTCCGTGGCTTTGTCTGGAGAAAAAAATTGATAAAATTACCCCCCAAATAAGCTTATGAAAAAGAAGAAGAATTAAGACAGAAAAAGGATCTTCCAAATCGAAGAGATCATCTATTAAGAACTTTAATTATATAGAGTAGCTCAGCTGCATTCATACATGTACATCAAGTTTCAAAAATCAGGACTTTAGGGGGCAAATTGACACTATACATATACATGTAAATGTCTCACATGAATTTGGCAGATTCCGGCTATGAATGCTGTACAATGTGTAAATGATTAAGAACGACTAAGGGTGCGTTTAAGCTCAATTTTGAAGGCAGAATAAGCCATTTGAAATGCTCTTTGTAAACGCTCATCGTAATCGCAGTTCCACGGTGTACTGTTTATGCTCACTTCTCTGGCTCCTCCAGGCAATTCTCACTGGGTGGCCTTAATTGGCCTTGCATCTGGATTCGCAAACCTGCACTGCGCATGCTACATAGACCCAATAGAGGTCAGTGCATTGACCCCATTTTAACGCTTTAACATATAATTGTGCGTTTATGCTTCCAATCATAAACGCACCTTTTGGTGAGTTTACGATCATGATTGCCGTTTTTTGGTGATTCTACAAAAGTGAAAAAGGACGCAACCGTGTTTTGAACTTAACGCGTAACAGATGCCTGATTCTGGCCACAAAAAGTTGAGCATAAACATATATATTTGGAGCTAGAAAGGCGTTCAACTCATATCGTTTTACAGATGTAATATGTCTACCTGACTCTCACAGAAGAGCTAGGTCACATGAATTTTACTGCGACAAATATAATCATTAAACGTACTGTGACGTTTACATTTCATANACATCAGACACTTAGTTTTCTTCCTCAAATAAACTAAATCACACAACTCGCAATTTCCTCCTCCTTTCTCTCCCTTGAATTCTCCTCATCAGGTTTTTTTCTTCTTAAAAATAAGTTTGACAGGTCTACAATTTACATGTTCATTCCCCCACCCCCTCGTGTATCCTTCAGTTATTTTTTTTTTCCTTACAAGAATAAATGTGGCAGGTCAACTCGATCTCCCCTTCTCCCTTTCTCTCCCCAGCTCGCACCCCCTTCTGTTATTATTTTTGTCTCAAGAATAAGTTTTCCAGATCTACATCTCTCTGTAATAATGTTCTTTTGGGATTATTTAAACAAATAAGAATAAGTCAGGGAATTAAGCCAAGTGTCCCCTCTCGCTGTGGCATTAGCGCAATCTCTAACAGTGGCTGAAAATGCAGACTAGTTATTCTGAATCCACGATCTAGGGCTGTTATCTCTTGTTTTGGTAGTAACCATGGGAATGTAGTGCCACCGCGCTAGCGCTGGGGCTGGGGTCATTGGACGGGCGGCCATGTGAGCATGAGTTATTTACACTTAGCTCTTAGATAGGTCCCTGGGAGGATCGAGAGCCATCGGGTCAGGCATGTTTCGGATATATTTCATTTATTTTAGGCAGGGAATCAGAATCTTTAGTTTTACGTGACTTCTTCTTACTCTGATAATGGATTGTACCGTAATAGTGGAAATAATTGTTCTGCATTTCTTACTTTCTAGCAGTGTAAGTGAGTTAATTATTCCATCATTCTACATTGAAGTTTAGAATTTAAAATAGATCTAGACCTAGACTAACATGTTTTTGTTTGTTTACATTGTTGCCAAGTTGCCATGAGTTATTAAATAGTTAATTACTTTATTAGCGGTGGTCATATTTTTTTCTCGATTTGAATGAAAGTTGTAAAATAAATCATTTCATAACTGCATGTTTATAAAGGTCTAGATCTACACTTTAACCTTCTTTATTGTTTGCATGTAATTGTAGAGATATCATGAGTCAAAACAGATATAAACACAACATGAATTTACTCACACAAGTCACACATACAGTCATACTTTTGAAACTCATTTTTCACAGTAAAGTTTTCCAAAAAAATGTCACAGAAAATCATCTGTTGCTAGTATTAGTGCCACTGCTGAGTGGAGCCGACATGCACAGTACATAATGTACAGTGTGTAAACACCTCCCTCGTGTGTGTGTGTGTGGCCTTTACAGCATTGTGGCTTCAATTACATGTACTGTATGTGGCAGCCAGCGGGAGTCGACTCCACTTGGAACCGAGGCCGAGAGTGGGAACCGGGGTCGGTTCTCATCAACAAGGGAACCGCCCAAGCCTACAAATTGACACTATACATGTAAATGTCTCACATGAATTTGGCAGATTCCGGCTATGAATGCTGTACAATGTGTAAATGATTAAGAACGACTAAGGGTGCGTTTAAGCTCAATTTTGAAGGCAGAATAAGCCATTTGAAATGCTCTTTGTAAACGCTCATCGTAATCGCAGTTCCACGGTGTACTGTTTATGCTCACTTCTCTGGCTCCTCCAGGCAATTCTCACTGGGTGGCCTTAATTGGCCTTGCATCTGGATTCGCAAACCTGCACTGCGCATGCTACATAGACCCAATAGAGGTCAGTGCATTGACCCCATTTTAACGCTTTAACAAATAATTGTGCGTTTATGCTTCCAATCATAAACGCACCTTTTGGTGAGTTTACGATCATGATTGCCGTTTTTTGGTGATTCTACAAAAGTGAAAAAGGACGCAACCGTGTTTTGAACTTAACGCGTAACAGATGCCTGATTCTGGCCAGAAAAAGTTGAGCATAAACATATATATTTGGAGCTAGAAAGGCGTTCAACTCATATCGTTTTACAGATGTAATATGTCTACCTGACTCTCACAGAAGAGCTAGGTCACATGAATTTTACTGCGACAAATATAATCATTAAACGTACTGTGACGTTTACATTTCATATGCCTTAATTGGCAATAGACCAAAAAATATATAATGAACTAAGAATCTGAATCTGAATAATTCCTTTGATAATTAGTTACACACTTGGTACCATAGTATACGTTAGGTCTGTCTTCATGAGCTCGAGTTTGCCAAATAACTCGCTATATTAACTATCCCAACCGCAAATCAACCAGTTAATTTGCGTCTTCATTAGCCTGCAGTTGCAATCAGCAGGATATGTGGTTGAGAAAATGTCCAGAGAAATATTGGTCTTGTTTCCAAAATATCCCGCTGTTTCCCAAATAGTCGGAGCTAGTTTGTGATGAGCGTAACAGTCTAATGAGGACGCAAGTTCGAGCTTCAGGATAATTATCCTGAGTCTGAAAATAGCGGGTTATTTGGCAAACTGTGTCAGGCGTTTTGAGACTTACTGCTTGGCTTTGCTTCTAAGGTTGCTTTGGTTGGGTGAGAGAAGAAGACTGGTGCTGTAGACTGGACGTTATCTAAAGGAACAAATAGAAAACCGTGAAACATCATATGAACTTTGACATTGGCTTTGGCTTTGATAATTCAAAATCTTACTTTTTTTTTTTGCTTCATTAAATTTAATTTTTTAAGAAACCCAACCACTTTTAACCCATTTTTTCTATGATTATTCCAATTTTTCCATTTAAACTATCTTATCACTTTTTTTTTTTGTTGCTCCAATCATTTTTTTTTTTAAAGAAACCTAACCACTTTTAACCCCATTTTTCCTATTTCCCAATGTTTGTTTCAAATTGTGTATCTTTATATCTAATCTTTGATTTATATCCTCACTGAGCCTTGAGGTTCTTTTGCTACCTACCTCTTGTAATTCCATATCTTTGTATATTCTGTTGCATATATGTTTTGTATCTTCTCCTTTTTCTCTCCTTTTTGTAACTTTCTCATAACTTTCAATTATTTTCTATATTTCAACATGTGTATGTTTTTTGTATTTTAACTGTTTGAATCATATTTTTAATGAAATAAATGACTTGAACTGAACATTGTCTGAACATTGTGAAAAAAGTGGAACTTTTGGAATCGCCTCTGTGGTTTCAGTTTTCATACCTTTGTAAAATAGAACACATCATTAAAAAAAACTCTCACAGTCATGTACCAGGACAAAAAAACACAATGCTTTTGATCATGATGAAAATAATGCAACAGTCTATTGTATCTCTTCTGACAGTAAATTAAGAAAGAAAAAAAAACAACTTACATTCATCCTTTCCAGATTTCTTCTTCACTGGGTCACTCTCACATTTGCCTTCACTGGTCACAGCGATCACCTAAATACAAGAATCACATTAATAAGAGTAATAATAACAATGATAACAATAACAACAATTAATGATAATAATGATAATGATAATGATAATGATAATAATAATAATAATAATAATAAATAATAATAATAATAATGATGATAGTGATGATAATAATAATGTTAATACTAATAATTGAAATAAAAAAAATATGCCTAGCTTACACAGGGAAGCCTCACCAGTATCAAAACTGTTTTCCCTGAGGGCCCTACAATCACATTAATTCATATACTTTCATACAGAATAAACATCTTTTGGGCTTTAAACAGACAATATATATACCGGTAATATATTTTTGCTGACCTTCCTTCTAAAACTACTGCTACCACTACTTCAATTTAGTAATCTTAAGGCCCATTAAACTGACTTACCGTAAAGGTATACTCAGTATTGGGAGTGAGATTCTTGACGGTGAAGCTCAGATCCCGTCCAGAGTAAACCACTTTACCGTTCATGGTGACTTCAAACCGGTATATCCTTCCTAAGGGGTAATCGGGCGGGGCCCAGGTCACATGGATTTGACTCCGCCCACGTGCTGTCAGCGTCGGTTTGCTAGGTGCATGCTTCCCTGAATAGGGTACAGTTACAAATACCAAACGAAACAATCAACAATCCCAAACCAAAAAGAAACCAAAATGGCAGTATAACAACAAAATAATCCCCTTTATATCAGAATTATAGTGAATTTCAACAGCTATTAATTATTGTACTTTACATAATTATACAGTGCGTCCCAGAAAAAACGAAATCGAGATTTATCTATGTTTTATCATAACTTAATCACAATTATAATTAACAAATGACATATATTTGTAGAGCTTAGATTCTCCTCTTTCATTTGATGCATATTTCATGCATGAGTAATTAAACAAATTTGAAGAAAGGGTACCAGAAAATCATATGGCGTACCGTATCTGAATTTCAAAGAGAAAATCACATTTCTAGAAATTTCATTTTCTGCCCTTTCATATGACACCTCAATCAGGAGCCAGGAATAACAAAATTATGTTTGTTTGAGTAATGCTTGCATTTCCATAATTTTATTAAACAAATTTGTTTAAATGTGGAGTATTACCTTTGGGCAACCAAGAATGCAAAAAGTGTGAAGCGAAATTGCAAGCAAACATAACATACTCACCAAGTTCTTCTGTTGTTGCAGAGATAGACGATTTAGGTCCTTTCCCTTTATGATTGCATGCACATACCTACGGGCAGAAATCAAGTATTAAAGGTAATACAAAGTTTTGGTATGGGGTCATGAATTCGGTTCAAATGAACATATTGGAAGCATATGCGATCCTACAATATGCAATGATCGCTGTCACGGTTGAAATTGAGTCTAAAGTTATGAAATTATCAATAACAAACTCTTTATATTGTATAGCGCCCTCTCAAGGTCAAGATATTAATTAAGCTATAAAACAATGTTTCTTGACTAAATTTGACCGGTAAGCTATTCGCGTTTGGTAGTTATATATCACAACTACATATTCTAAAATTTTCAGGGTCGCAGCTACCATTGTACGGACGTATGCGCTATTTGAAATTTATCAAAATTTATCGGGAGTACTAATAAATTTTTATTTTCATTTTTTCTCGAAAGCAGAAGTATTTTAGGGGCTAATTTTTTTAGTGCTTATTATACATCCACAGGGGCATCCAAATATATCAAAATTGTAAAGAATCATTATCCACC
>BEXV01002731.1:17188-30847 GCA_003118195.1 Hemicentrotus pulcherrimus | reverse complement strand
TCTATATCTATTCGGGTTTCATACTAACTGTATAAAGTAGCGGATACTAACTCTATAAACTAGCAGTTCCCCAACAAACTGATTCAGCCGAGGACGCAGGTTCGAAACTGAGTCACGTCTTTCGGATGGAGACGTTTAAAGGTCGGTTCCCAGGCGTAAATAATCATATCTGATTGATACACGTCTGTAAAAACCCAATACACACACACACACACACACACACGTACGAAGTGATTACCATTTGGGTTTAAGTTATTGGTTTGACTAAAATATATCACGTTTACTTGGTTCAAGCAGAGGGTCAAAGAGCAAAACAATGATCAATATACTTGTCCTGAAAGTTATATGATTACAAATATCTGGGTTACTTGCCCACCCAAATATTAATCATCAAAAGAAGAGACATGGAAAGAACCCTTTGATATCTCGAAGACTGAGAAACTATAACTGGGGTTCCGTTTTACCCTTTCATGTGTTTTAAAGATGCTATGTCCCTTTTGCAGCCAGCGTCAAATTCTGTAGAACTTTGCAGGAATTATGAATATATCATGAATTTCCTATCTGTGAAATTTAATCGTTAGCAGCTTCCGCGTATTCAAATTATGCAAGAAAAGTTTAATTTCTAGACTTCCCTCCCTGTCAGACACTATTGAGTCTTTTTTGAGTGACTGACTGGTATCTTTCTTTTCTTTGTTAATAAAATACATAAAATGAGCTGTAAAAGGTACCTGAGCATTTGTCTACATCAATATCCCACTACAAAATTGAACTGATTGAATATTAATTTTGTGCGGCACAAAACGTGCCACCATTCGGTACAAAGGTCTGACAATCAGACTATTAGTCAGATGATTGCAACTGATGGTCGTTATTTTCCCCAAATAAGCCATTTTCAAAACATTTCGTTTTGAGGGAAGTTCTATAAATAAGTATTGTCTTTCAAATGCCGTTGGAATTTAACCTTTCCATTTTCTTACTTGCAAATGGGACATAGTACCTTTAATGTTTTACCCTAATTCAAGGCACCCCTTCAATTTTTTGTACAAACATTGTAGCCTACGTACAGTTTAAAGTGTAGGCTGAGTTCTGGTAAAGATGAAAAATAATTTGCGAGCTCGTTCAATCTTTTGCCGTCAGTTTGGTGATAAAATATGAAATATCCTCTGAAAAAGATAACCCTTCTATAAATGTCCTTATATACGAATAAGACCGTTAGAAAGATTCGAGCAAAATCATGTGAATATAGTTAAAATTTCCCCAAATCACATTAAATTCACGTATTTTGTATGTGCTACACAAGCAACTTTTCCAACTGCATCGTTAAAGTTTCTTTGACAATGCAATAGCATGACTAGAAAAACAGTTTTAATACATCCATCCATCTCTCGTAAGCTAAACGGCTGCATTTAACAAGTTAAACACGATGAATGGCTATGTTTCATGAAATTTGTCAGATAAGCTTCAGACGAAGAAAAAAAGAGGAAAATGATGAATATAATATTTCCTTGGTCCTTCAAATGAAGGTCAGTAGGGCATTTGTTTAAAAACCACAAATCATTATTTCTGCGGGAAGCATCGACAAAAGCGCTGGCGGACTTATGTCAAAAGCATCCTGCGTTTATGAAAAACACATTCGTTGCTGTCTACTCGAGACACATTGTCGTTCGGAAGCACTTATGATGGGCTTGTGTGAAGAAAAAAAAAAAAGATGGGTAGGCCTACTTAGCGATTGCTGGGGTAAAAGTAATTCCAGTGCCCTCAGGAAGAACATCTCTAAAGCTGATGAGGCTTCGCTGGGTAAACGAAATTATAATAAATTTTATTAATTCTCAAAATTAAATTATCTAGACAAAGAATTAAATCAAACAACCAATTCAATATTCCGATTTAGATTTTAGAGTTTGAACTTTTGAAGACAACTTCTGCCATGTATGCAGCTTACACCATGCCCGTTGTCAGAGCACACTGGGAAAAATTCTATGTGAAAAGAACAAATAATTCCGAAACTGTCCAACATGTAATGTCAAGCAGCTAACTCGGCATTTTGTTTACCGACAATATAACAATGTAGTACTTTGGCTTACGATCATGGAAAAGCCCGGCTATTATATGATATTAAAATCATCGGTAGTCATGGTGGTAGTAGTAGAAGTAGTAGTAGTAGTGGTAGTAGTAGTAGTAGTAACAGTTTAGTAGTAGAAGTAGAAGTAATATATCAAATACTGATAATAAGGATTGTAATAAGGATAACAATAACAATAGCTATGATAAGGATAGAAAGAAACGAAAAAACAGCTTCTTGTATAACAAATTATGCCCGTCACACCGTCACGCCGTCACGCACGGTGACGTTCCAAGTGCTCCAATATTTCACCTCTGTTGTATCCAAATGGCCAAATATGTAGATGTGAACCTACGTAGAAGTGTCGTAGTCGAGTGGTTTAAGCACTTGACTTGAAATTCAAAGGTAGTGGTTCGATCCCCGATACGGCACTAATGTCCTTTGGCAAGGCATTAATCTTCATTTGCCACACTCGACTCAGATGAGGTAAATGGGTAGCTGGCAGGAATTTATTCCTTGAAATGCTAGAGCGCTGTAATGACAGCTAGGCTAAAGCCGGGTTAATAATAATGCGCCTCGGAAGAGAATTTCTAGATAGACGGCGCTATAGAAATGCCTATTATTATAATAATAATTATTATTATTACACTTGAATGGACTGTAAATTAGTGGCCTACCGAAGGACTATGAAACCTGGCTTGGTTTCGAAATGAATGATGTACTATACCACGACACTCTTACCTTTTCATTCCTTCTCTTCTCAAAGGGAATCAATGAAATGTTAATGAGTGGAGAGGACGCGGGGTACATCATGGGGGTAGATAACATACATCTTGACCCCCCTTCTATCAACGCCTACGCTCTTGAGAGAAACACGTGGATATCTTAACCCGTCTGCGAGCATCCTCTACTGCATTTGCACGGCACTGCATCCTATTTCTGCCCACTTCAAGCCCCCGTCTCGCGGGTACGATGCAGAGAAGAAGATGGGGGATACGATGTACCCCTGGGGCACTCAAGGCCATAAACCGCACAGTATTAGCTCTGGTGATACCTTAATGTGATACGCCACCAAACAACACGATCGTCATCTCGGGGAGCATGATGATGATGATGAGAGGAAAAAAATGAAAAGATGGCCAGAGGACATAGCTCTTTACATGGACAAAATATAAACCAGAATATTGATGATCCATGTTTGACATCAAAATAGAAGAAGAGTGGAGAGGATGAAGAATTGGCGTAGGCCTATTTTCGAGACAATGTGAGGATAACCATGGACATAAATAAACGCTTGTGGCTTGTATGATACCAAACTTTTGCCGGGTACTGAATAAGGACTCACAAATGATGCCATTTCAAGAACAAATAGATAAAAAGATAAACATATTGATCAGCTTTTGACTCAGATCGATTTGAATATAGTCCAAAATTCAAAGATCAACAGGTTATCGTGTGTAATTTTGTTTTAAAAAAGGTGTCAGTTTTTTCAAAGGTGTAAGATACAAAATTACGCCATATTCCACTAAATTTTACAGAAGATATTTTAATCGTAGACATTACACTTCTTTCTTTCATTGATGTATGAAATAAGACAAATGATGGGAAGAAAATAAATGATGATTCTTTAATGTTTATTTTTACTTTCCTAATGACTTAAGATTGTTTGGGCATTACGTAAAAATTGGATGACATTCAGGTTAAGTTTGGGGAAGTTAAATTTTTGTGTGAAAAATGAGAATAAAGTTTTAAAAAATCGAACTAAGAGCAAATTAATTGTTTTGATGACGACAACGACAATGAAACTTCACTTCAATCTGAGAGTTTTGGGCATTCGAAAACCACTCACACACACATTCAAAAACCGAACATACACGCAAAGAGAGAGAGAGAGAGAGATAAGAGAGAGAGTGAGAGAGAGAGAAAGAAAGAGAGAGAGAAGGGGAAGGGAGAGAGATATAAATAGAGAGAGATATAGTGAAGGAGGGAAGAGATATAGAAAGAAAGAGGAAGAGAGAGAGGGAGAGTGTGTGTGTGTGTGTGTATGTGAGAGAGAGAGAGAGAGAGATATCGTGACCAAGGTAACAACATGAATAAAATATTTTTGATCTTGGCCGAACATCCTCTCAAAATAACCACTAGCCCTATAAATTACTCATTTGAAATTCATATGCGTTGCAAACTCGACATAAGTGACACGTCTGCAACTCTTTCTCTGATGTTTGTGTTGTTTTTCATTCATCCACCACTTTCGTGTTTTCTTCTTGAAGAGTCATTTTTGTCCTTATCGTTATTACCTTTTTTATACGGTAGGGGGGGGGGATCGGACTCAATCTCTTTAATGGCTCTTCAATTTGATCGAGGATGCGTTAAAATCTTATATTCTAATCAGACTTTTAGTATGATACACGTCGATGAACAGATTTTTCGTCTCACGTTACACTCTTGTCAAGAACCGTGACGACAAATCCAGTGTCGAATTTCCACAAAATTCCCGACCTTTCTGCGGCGGTGAATTTTTTTAAAAGTATGGATTTTTCAACCACTACAAATGTACTCCAGGGCATTGAGTGGTGGAAATCACTAAATATTCCGAATTGTTGCGCCTCTTCTACTTTGCAACATCTTTTATAGGAAAAACAAATCTTTAAGAGAAAGAGTGAAAAGGAATTTCATCTCTGAAACCATAACATTTTTTTCAAAGAAAAAAAAAAACAGCTACGCAAAGTATTTCAAACTGTAAAAATGTGTATGACGTATAAAGTTACATATTCGACACGTTGTTATCCACGCGTCCTTCAATTTTTTTTTGCCATAGTCTTTTGTTTCCCTTCTCGCTAACTTTCGTTGCAAAAGGAACGTTATCACGATTCACATTACAATATATTATAGGCCTTATTGTAATGCTATTTTTTTGTAAAGTAATTTTGTATTGTAGAATTCTTGTAAGTTTTATTTAAGTATTTCCCGTATGTATACAAATATTTCGTAACAATGCTTTTTTTTAGAAGTCCAAATGAAATCTATCAGTTTGCTTCAAGGGTCTGGAAATTTTGGTGGAGGGTAATAATTATAGGTAGAATTTATCTATAATAAGGCCGAACAAATTTATTTCCCTCATTTACTCTTTAAAGACTCCTTTTTCCTTTTTGAATTGAGATTTAACAACACAATGACAACCTTTTTGGTGAATTGCAAAGTTCTGGAGCTATTTTCCCATTCGTTAGATATTTATAACTGAAGTAATCAATAATCATGATTTGTTTTTGTAACGGATGAATCCAATACCATGAAAGTTCCTGAAAGCCAGACGTAACGAAACCAATATTAAGAGAACAAAACTAAGGAAACAGTTTATTTACTTTTGACCCTCGAATTGCTTCCATATAAACCGAAAGAGCGATTTTTCTTTTTGAGTTTGCTTAACGTTTCCCTTATAAAAGCTTGAATTAAATCTCATTAAAATCCGTGCGATGGAAAAAAGTAGCATATAAATAGAATTAGTCTGATGAAAAAACAAAAGGATGCGTAGAGCTTAACGTCATAATGGTAATATTATATTGTGATCATGTGATTACAATGAAATTCAATTTGGAATCATGGACAATTGCGTCGGAAAGCACACGTGATACTACTTCTAGCAATATGACAAAATACAATAAAGATATCAAATTTATTTTCAATCGAAGTACATTCTTCTTATTGATAATGTAACTGTGTACTACAAAGGACTGAAAGAGAAAAGTCCCTTTATTTTCGTCAGACGGCCAATTTAAACTATTCTATTTTGTATTAAAGTTACCGTAAACAACAAGAAGAAGCGTTGATTAACAACCAGGTATAGTCTCTAGCCTAACTTCCTTTCCGGGGTTGTCCTTAACTGTCAACGGAGGAGCTGCTTGGACACAGGGGTACGTTACCCGAACGAATACGCAACAAATGAAAGGGGAGGAGAGAAAGAGACAGGTAAAGAGACTAAGAGATATAAAAGGAAAAGAACGAAAAGCGTGAATCATAGTTTTCATTAGCGAAGGAAATGTCTTCCTACCACTCACCTCCCTCCCCTTCCCTATGATTCCAGCTAGTCCTACCTAAATGGCTCGAAAAATACGAAGCCACTGGCGAATTTGATCATCTTCCACGGCCATGGGCCTATTGGCTGGTTTGAATGGACTAGATGATTATGGGGTTGGCTGTATTAATGACTATGCCATATTACGGAATCGTTTTCATCACCGACGGGTTACAAATTGATTTCGAATCTATGAACTCCATTTTCACCAGCTGCTCTGGATGAAGTAATGTGGGGAAGAGAACCTGAGCTCCTGGAGGGCCTTCGATGTAGAATACTACCCCTCTAAATATGTCTAATAGCAGATCAGTTGAAGTGCTACATTACAAAATAATCTTAATACCTTTTATTTTGGATTTGGCGCCTGATTGATCTTTCTCTTCCATTTTTAATGTTCTTTGATATATTTAATCCTGTTGTTCTTTTGTGTACAATGCAGACACTTTCTATGTGATCTCATCTTTTGCCCCAGCGCGCCATGAAAATTCGATTTGAAGCGTATTTTAATTCAATCTTTAGACAAGGTCATGACTTAATCAGTGTTATTTTACTACGTCTTATCATTCTATCCTCTTCAGTCCTTTTTTTCGAATTCAAATTAAAAGAAAAATATATACCAGTGCAGTAGCTTGGGATGCCTAGAAATTCAAGTTGAAATAAAGGGTAAGTCGTTAACTTTTATCAGCGCCTTTGATAAGACAACTAGATATGGGCGCTCTACACATATGATTGGAATGGGTCTTGAAGCATGAAACGCAAGTCGGTAGCGCAATGACTGAGTCGTGTGATATTAACATTAACCCATCGCACACGAGGCGTCATTTCGTTTGCATTAGTACATCCGCTAATAAGGGCGATTTGCACATACACCAATAATGCAAAGAAATGTATGCACTGTTTAATTTTCAGGCGCTTTGTTGTACACTGTCCCTCTTACATGGGCCGTCAAAGACGTACCGCACTCGTCGCTGACGCAGCGCTGACGCACTCAGAAAGCGCCTCCTGCGCATCGGGTCTTATTCTTCCCTCCCGATATCAATTTTATATAATGTTCTTTGCAACCTCTGGAATCTTACGAGGAAAAAAGTTTCGTCGTTTCAAAAGGACAATGTCTTCTCGGAAGTAATTTGTTTTTCTCCCGCCTTCGCAGTTCCTGATGTTGACAGCTGAGCGATGATACGTCAATCTCAACCGTCTGCGCGCGTACACGCATATTGGATATCGTAATGTTTTTTTCCGACGTCCCCTTTCTCCTGACGCAATGGAAGGGAGAACGCTGGATGTCCGGGAGAGGATGAAGCAGTGGGCACGTCGTCGAAGTCATATTCCAGCCGTGCCAGACGGGATTTATTGAAGCGAGCGAAAAGGATCATCGCAACGAATGATTATGCTGATTGCTTCAGCGAAATCGAAGTGATGGGTATATTGAGAAATAAGGCGGATCCGTGCTCGAAAAGAGACAGCGATATCCCAGCATGTCATTTCCACCACATTTCCTTTCTCTCTACTGTCGACACGACAGATTGAAACAAAATGAAAGGGACATGGTGTAGAGAGAGAGAGAGANTGTGTACAATGCAGACACTTTCTATGTGATCTCATCTTTTGCCCCAGCGCGCCATGAAAATTCGATTTGAAGCGTATTTTAATTCAATCTTTAGACAAGGTCATGACTTAATCAGTGTTATTTTACTACGTCTTATCATTCTATCCTCTTCAGTCCTTTTTTTCGAATTCAAATTAAAAGAAAAATATATACCAGTGCAGTAGCTTGGGATGCCTAGAAATTCAAGTTGAAATAAAGGGTAAGTCGTTAACTTTTATCAGCGCCTTTGATAAGACAACTAGATATGGGCGCTCTACACATATGATTGGAATGGGTCTTGAAGCATGAAACGCAAGTCGGTAGCGCAATGACTGAGTCGTGTGATATTAACATTAACCCATCGCACACGAGGCGTCATTTCGTTTGCATTAGTACATCCGCTAATAAGGGCGATTTGCACATACACCAATAATGCAAAGAAATGTATGCACTGTTTAATTTTCAGGCGCTTTGTTGTACACTGTCCCTCTTACATGGGCCGTCAAAGACGTACCGCACTCGTCGCTGACGCAGCGCTGACGCACTCAGAAAGCGCCTCCTGCGCATCGGGTCTTATTCTTCCCTCCCGATATCAATTTTATATAATGTTCTTTGCAACCTCTGGAATCTTACGAGGAAAAAAGTTTCGTCGTTTCAAAAGGACAATGTCTTCTCGGAAGTAATTTGTTTTTCTCCCGCCTTCGCAGTTCCTGATGTTGACAGCTGAGCGATGATACGTCAATCTCAACCGTCTGCGCGCGTACACGCATATTGGATATCGTAATGTTTTTTTCCGACGTCCCCTTTCTCCTGACGCAATGGAAGGGAGAACGCTGGATGTCCGGGAGAGGATGAAGCAGTGGGCACGTCGTCGAAGTCATATTCCAGCCGTGCCAGACGGGATTTATTGAAGCGAGCGAAAAGGATCATCGCAACGAATGATTATGCTGATTGCTTCAGCGAAATCGAAGTGATGGGTATATTGAGAAATAAGGCGGATCCGTGCTCGAAAAGAGACAGCGATATCCCAGCATGTCATTTCCACCACATTTCCTTTCTCTCTACTGTCGACACGACAGATTGAAACAAAATGAAAGGGACATGGTGTAGAGAGAGAGAGAGAAAATGGGGCAGAGGTAATGAGAAGAGTGAGAGAGAGAGAGAGAGACAGACAGAGAGAAGGAGAGAGAGAAAGATAGAGAGAGAGAAGTGATAGGACAGGGAGAGGAAAAGTGAACAACACAAACAACCCCGAAAGTATGAACTGTAACAGCAGGGGGTCATCTTTGTCAGGTGTGGTAATTCGAATTAGGTTTATCGGGCTCATCGATCTCGTCAGGAACCATAAAATTGGCAACAAAACACAGGAAATTAAACTTGTAATGAAGTCAGGAGAGAAAGAAAGCGATAAATCACACGCACAGCCCGTGCGTTGTTTATTGCACTTGTTTATCCGCTTCCGAATGCCACCGGCTGCAAAGACAGTATTAAGAAAAACCTGACATTTTTAATCCCATCATGATGTCTATACAATAAAACATAGGACCGATTCATCATCTCAACGACACACACAATTTACCCACCAATTACCTGGGCTTTACCAAGTATCAAAATACACTCGCATCAGAAGGAAACACCTCCTTTTTCACAAACTTTTGGCATTTGGACGAAACCGTCACAAATGATTTTGTACAAGTTTGCCCACACTATCGGTGTTTTCAACGCGGCGTGTAATTGATACAAGATGCGTTCGATTACAGACGAAAACGGTAAATTTAATGAAGGCAATGTACGTTTTCGAGGAGAGTTTTGCATTGATGTATTTTGTGTCCGAAAATTCGAAACCGTCCGAGCTCTTTGGCTTTGATAGGAACGTGACACCAACACGTTTGGAAAGAGGAAAGCCGGCCAAGTATTCTTTGAACGCCAAATGCGCGGCGTCGCTTTATTGCTCGAAGCTCTAGTACCGAAGGATACATCTTACTCTGTCTTTTACTCTCCCCTCTGTAATTATATATATTATGTGTGTGTGTGTGTGTGTGTATATGGTTTATATTATAAGAGAATAATGGTGGCTATAGATAAAATCAAATGTTCCTATTTTATTGCTGTCCTCCCTTTGTTTATACATTTTGTGCAAAGGTTGAAAAACATCAAACAGTGTACACGCACACACACACACACACACACACACACATATATATATATATATATATATATATAACTATATGCTATCAACCACTTTTCTCTCTCTCTCTCTCTCTCTCTATTGTTCATTCCAACACTCTCTGGCTCATGTATGTAATATCACTTTCATTTACCACACGCTGCTCCCTAGGGCTCCTGGGCCCCATTTTACAACACTTGTCATCAGTGACAAGTGACAAATTGTTGTTAAAAGCTTGTGAAATCCTTGCTTCTGATTGGTTACAGCATATTTGTCACTGTTTTTGTTATTGAAAAAGGCTTTGTGAAAGGGGTCCCTAACATACTGTGTATTCTGTATTTGTAATTTGTACTCGATTTATCTTTTAAGATGCCAAATAGAACTGAATTGAATTAAATTGAATTGACTTAATAATATACAAACTTTGCTTTGTAATAGGTTCCCCAAATTTCAGTAATTTACATTATTAATTCTTGTCATTGTTTTTATCGTGTATTCTCTTGTTAAATCTAATATAAGGTAATGATGATAATAATAATATTAATAACAATTATAGTAGTTGTAGGTTCTTGTATAGCGCTCATGTTTGTCAGACTTTAAACTCGTGGCGCTCCCCTACTCGCTGAAGTGGAATGTTTAATATATACTAAAACAAAGAAACATAACTTTTGTCACCCGTCTTTATATACATGTAATTATTTATGTGTCACACTTTATCAAGGGATTGTATAATACAGGTCTACTTGCCTTTTCCCTCTCTTGCATATATTAAATGTTTGTATGCTGTTTTTGCAGCAACTGCTGCTTCTGTTTTCGATGTTAAATTCATACTAAAAAACTCTATAATGCATATATTGCATCTGTCTCTACTTTCTTTTCTTCATTTTCCTTTCTATATAGAATTCTCAACAACAAAAACCTTTCGAAAAGTTCCTCATTTGCAGTGCAAGTCTTCCTACTTAAGTGAAATTGGTCTCGGCTATAAAAAGATGTTATCAGTGTAAATCTCTTTATAAACTGGGAAAACTAAACATGGTGCTTCGTTTATCACAAATAATATGATATGATTAGAGTTACCATGAAAATTATAACGTTTAAAGTCAATTTGCATTGATACGTATCAAATAAATTGTTCTGCTCGCTGAAGTTTTAATTCAAAACTAATTGATTTGGAGTAAAAGTGAAATATGCAGTAACTCAAAATAAAATCTACAACCGTAATTTCAGTTTTCAAAAAATAGATTTATAGTTAATTTTTCAAATATATTAATATCACAAGCCTAAGTCACAATCGTATTACTAATGATATTCTTATCTTTCTGTAAACTCCAGGCCCGTTATAAAGAAGTGCATTTTATAATCTTCTCCAAAACAAAGTTATACAATTAAAAAAAACATTTAAAAAAGAGGATTGGAAGAGGGGAGTGTAAACAAAAAATCCTAATGGTTTAATGTTTGTTCAGTTATTGGTCAGTTAACTTTTCCGCTACTTATAATCTAATCGTTCTTCTGCAAAGTTTTGTATAGTTCACTTTTGTATAATTATAACATTGAATAATATATAATATGCATATAATTGTATGATATATATACTGAACATATAATATTATATACTTATTAACGTGTGACCGAACTCTGGTCTAGTTTACTTTTACCTTTTCAAGTTTATAGCTTTCCTGGTGACTATTTGTGTACCATTTAACTTGTTTCCGCTTTATAAGTGGTATGATGAAGTTTGTTAACAAATTATATATGATTTACAACTCGGTTGAAAATGCCATGACGTCTAGAAGAGAAGGTGAATGTCCGTCCGTCTAGATGGAGCCACAGTTTCTAATTCGTAAGACGTAACAAAGTCAAAGATGGGTTTACTTAGAAATGATATAACCCTTTGGCAAATAAATCCCTCATAAAGGCTTGAACACCCAAGTTTGCTTGATTAAATCTCTTTAGTATTGTCATTATCGTCGCTAAACTTACTACCATTGGGGAGTTTGTTTATTCCTTTTTTAAATGATACCGAAAATGATTTTCCGGTCATGGAATGTACACCACATCAAAATTAAGGGGCAAGGTTAAACGTGAAAGGTTGTAATGTGCACTGCTCTTGTTCAGCTGTGTATACTTTTTTCTTTTAAGAGTGTAGGGCTGCTGTGTAGTGCCTTGCATAACAATATGTTTACCAGTGCATTTCGCAACTTAACATTTTTTTTACCCGGCCCCTTATCCTGTTGTACTGCTCATTCCATTCCTTCGAAACTATATCAAATATGGCATCATTTTAAAGAAGAGTCCACATACTTTGTAATGATACCAAATAAAGCGAAATTATTTCATCGCAAGAGATATATAATCGACTAAACTCGAGTTTCTAAACTTTCTTTGAGGAGTTTTGTAAAGGCAGAAGCTACGGCAGAAGCTACCTCACCAACAGTTTTAGAGCGATGCAAATAAATCTTTCAAATTGGCTAAATGGTCCAAGTTATTTTTGAGACTATACCGTGTGACAGTCACAGAAAAGGTATTAATATTTGCAAGTTTATTTCTATATGGCGTTTTAAAATGCTAAATTCTCTTTACATAGATGCCATGACTTTTTTGTTGGTAATATATATTTTTTTATTTGTTCGTGTTTTTTTGTATTCTATCTAAGATTTTAGAGTTAATCGCTTAAAAAATAATCGTATAATCGTCAGTATAGAATCGCGTTGAGAATATGATTCTTGTTTATCTCATCAAAAATTAATTTACAATTCCTCCGTTACTGCATGTTGATAATTACTGTTCAACTAGCTTTCAAGCTGTTTTTATTATGATTTTCGGAAACGAAAGTTTGACCTGTCCACTGTACTTGCTAAGAATTATTACTAATTCATCTACTATATTGACCGTGTTAATAAGGTGTAGTTCCTTTAAAAGCAGTGACTTGATTTAAGAGTAAAGTGATGGTATCCATTTAACAAAATGATCGTGAGCCCGGATGGGAGGCGTAAGGTTGCCGGAAGCAAGTCGCGCTCTTTCGCCCGAAGACCGTAGTCAGGAAACTTGAACCGGTGAATGCACTGACAGCGACCTCCCCTCAGGCGCCGAAAAAGTGTGCGCGTCTTTGCGTGAGTGAGCCCTATAATGTGTGTTTGTCGTGCATAGCTCTGATGCCTCCTATGACGCCAAAATGCGTGCGCGCCCCCAACGGGATGTGCGTCCCTCCAGTGTGTGCCTCCATAAGAGGCAAGGCGCCGAAAATGTGTTCGCGCGTACGTGGTAGTGCGTTTCTGTTCTCCGGAGTGTGTGAGAAGGTAGATAGATGATTTTTTTTTAAAGCGAAAGTGAAAAACATTTCCGAAAGTCGGGAGTAATCTTCATCTCTTTTACCCGTCTCCATGGTCTAGTGGTTAAGTTATTGTCGTTCGATTTCTGGCGGAGACTTAAAACAAACAACTTTGCAAATATTTCAAATGGATAAAATAATGATAATAATAACAATAATAATAAAGGTAGTGTGTGATCACTCGACCTACTGACAAAGACAGAGTAATAAACCAACAAGAATGGTCTGGTTGCTATGGAAATATGTATTGTGTGAAAAGTGCGCAAAGGTTATTTTCAGTTGACATTTAAAAGTAATAATGGATAGCTGTCTGTAGATCTGACGTCCACGGTAATCCTCCTATTATACTGGCCGCGTCATAGTATGTCTATAAAGCACTCCATCTTCTTCGCTTTATAGGATAAGTTAGTTCGCGACACAGAGGATGCGATTTCATTGTTATTCT
>BEXV01002730.1:29781-43693 GCA_003118195.1 Hemicentrotus pulcherrimus | reverse complement strand
GGGGGGGGGGGGGTGAAACGAGGTTCTACTTCCTGGTTCCTGTTTCCTCGCATACCATGATTTTTAAAAACAATGACAATCGGATGTTATTTTGCAATTTGTACGATCGATTTACAATACAATGAGCCAGCTGAGATCCGATGCTTGACATTTCCCAATCATGAATATATACTGAGCAAAAATAAGGTATAAATTATACGTTAATTAACAAAAAAATAAGTATCGATATAATAACGATTTGATTGAAGCCTGGACAACGCAGCCATCGATTATTTTAACGGGAAAATAATTTGTAGATTTATTAAGAAGTGTGAAAAAATTATATTACGGTACATGTAATACTGTTTGTAAGGATATTTTCACGCAATTATATCTGTCAATTGGTTTTTATAATTTTTCGTTGTTTCTTACCTTTCTAATACAGTCGTCATAGCAACAGCAACCAACAAAAGATAATACGTGGGTATACCAACATTAAGAATTCTTCAAATACGATCGCGACTAATTTGAAGAAAACAAAATCATCTTAAGGCAATCTCGATAGGTGTGTGCGTCACCTATGAAATGTGCAAACATGACAACAAATACTCCGAACATGATTTTGTAGGACATACAATAGGGTATAGAAATTGCCCTTCAGTTGATTTTTTTTTATTTTTATATACACCTGTAGTTTAAATCGTGACCGTAGAATCCGCGATGTGGGCTCATTTCTCACTTTTGAATATTCACCACAGATCCAAAAATATTCACGTCACACCTATACCGAATAATGGGATTGAAAACGATTCGCGCATTTTGAGGCCGGGGAAAAATAAAGCACCTCAAATATCTCGGGGAAATAGGTGAAGCACCATTTATTCCTTAGCAACTGAAGAATTACCCCTCTATTCTTGGCATTGCTATGGAGAAGATGAAGGAGAAGCTCCAAACGCTGAACGAAATGATGAAGGATGCTCAGGACATGAAGGACGCGGAAAAATGGCGTTTTATAGAACATGACCTATTTTATGTATTGGCCTGGGGTTATTCCTACTGCTTTCATATGAATGAGAGTTGAAGAGGGAAAGGGGATATTTCCCCTGAGAATTGGAAACCTTAAACGGCGATCACTCTATAATCCAGAAGAACGTACGAATGCATTGCTCTTTCTTCGGATGTCTTTCAGTCTAAAAATGTATGTTGTTTTCATAAAATTCACGCGTTTCACAGTAATTTCCTTGAATTTTTGCTGTATTTTGTTAAGACAAAGTGCCTTTTTTTTGTCAGAAAGTGCGCCAAAAATATATTTTATGCTATGTAATTACTGCAATGATATTATAGGAAAAATAAAAGGTATTATCGATCTCAGTTTCGAGAAAGAAATAGAAGATGATGAAGCCTGCTTAAATGTATAAAAACTTCTTGTAACGGCATACGGGGAAATTCTGCCAAAGAGATAGATAGTATTGTGTTATTGTTGTTGTTGTTGTTGTTGTTGTTTTTTTTTTTTGGGGGGGGGTCCTTGTTTCTGTTTGTTTGTTTTCTGATCTACCTTCCGTTTTTAAGGAACAATTAGAATACATTGTAGTATTCTTACATTTTACATTTAAATAAAAAAATGGCTAAGCCTAACTAAATGTATACTAGTTACACGTACCCAACGGGTCATTGAGCTTTTGAAATCATAGGTAATTATCTATTCCGTAGACGATGCTAGATACGCATACAATACCGATTCACCTACATTTCAATGTGTTCAGTGGCCGATTCCAGGAATGGAGATTGCAGAGGCGCCCATCTGGTTCATCGAAGATAAATACTTATAGTTACAATTGGAGGGATGCGCCTCCTCAAACCGCCATTCATATGGCAATTTCGTTAATGGGCGGACGTCAAATATTAACTTTCCCATTTGTGATTTTTGAGAGCTGTCGAAATTGTGTTGTCGAAACATACAAAGTGTTATAAAAAGAAGAAGAATTTTTTTTTGGGTAAAATTATAACCTCACAGCCCGAATATATAATGTGGTGCCAGAAAATTGGTATTTTTCACATTTTTGAGATGCTGCAGCCCCCACCCCTCTTTTCGTAAGCCTGATGGCCTTTTGAATCTGATTCATTTGTAGCACTGATTTGACATGTAGTGACTGTGTGCTGAGGCAAATGAAGGGGAATGGAGGAAAGATAGTGATGAATGGGAAATCTTTGGACGAGGCAAACGCCTGAAAACATGTCAAAGATGTCGTGCTGATCTGTCTTTGCAAACACGAGGAGATGTGTTAAATAGAGCGAGTTTGCTCGTGGTGTGTCAGCTAGACCAGAGAGAATACGATCAGTCGGGTTTTTCCACCGTTACATTTCCCTGAGGCGTGAAACAAGTATCGAGCATGCTGATGCATAATCGTGGCGTATCGACAGGGGGCATTGGGCCCACGCGAATGGTGAAAACAAGATAAAAAGAAAGACAAATCAAGAAAAGAGGGAAAGGGAAAGGATGAATAGGGACGACAAATAGAAAATAAGAAGATGCGTGGACTAGGACTACCTGTCGCACCCTGCTCCTAATCAGTTTCACTTTCCGTTTAAGACCGTTGCACACCCAATCTTGACAGTATACCCCCCCCCCCACCTTCAATGGGTGAACCAATGCTACGCCACCGCATACAACAAGGTAAAACAAGCACTAAAATCACCCCATGTCATTGTCGAATGGAAATCTCAGGGGGATAAGGACCTCTTATTGTTTGTTTTTTCCTTCCGAATTCGTCAGAAAATATTTAGCGCCGAATAAACACCAGGGGGTGGGGGCCCGTCTTCTTTTATCAATTTAATGAAGGTTAAATTCACCTGTTTTGGGGCCAGGGGAGGCCCCCCTGGATTCGCCACTATGTGTGTACTGAAGGGGGGGTGGGAGGGGATCGGCACTCGAGTTCAAATTTGGTGCTTAAGTAGATTTGGTTTACCCATAGTATGGGGGCGAGGTGACCTTTTATTTGTAGCGCTATTAAAACAATTATTGTGGCAAGCTACACACGTGAGAGTCGCGTCATTAACCCCGACTCGAGTACTAATATCCCAACAGTTTCACCACTTTTCTATTCAATCTTTAATAGCTACTATTGCTTAATTCATCTTGCGTGACTGATTGCTCTAAGTGCACACTAATTACCTCTACTTTGCTAATGTCATATATATAAACCCCGCGCACGCATGACAACAAGGTTTCTTCTCGTGCCGTGAATTGCAATGGCTAAAACGTCAATATTTTTCAGAGTCATCAAAGCTTTTCGTGACTACCCTGTCAAATTGTTAGCATTCGTTTACTAACATGTATTTGTCCTAAAAAAATACAAACACATGCTTTAACTCATACATGTTTAAGTGTTAGTATTCAAATATTTGAAACGCAGGTAAATTGCCACTTAGCAAAACGTTTTGTCTCTTGCTGTCAGATATTGAATGGTTTATCCCAATTGATCAAGATAAGTAATCGTTTGTAGACATGCTGCTGCTAACAGTTCACAAACACTATTTTCAGACACAAGTGGTTGAATCGTTTGGACACAAGCACAAACAAATGGGCAAACCGTTGTAAGATTTAGAGTGGGCCTGTTCCGAAAGCACATTCAATGTGTATTTATTGGGTTAGGACAATGGACGTTATGTAGGGAAAAATGATTTTAAAGTCGTCATGATTTGCTAAATACTGAAGTCAATGTAATGATGGACTCTCGGGCCAAGTTGCCACCCCACCATTAATATACTTTGTAAATATTTGTTTAATATTTCATTCTTTTGGAATTCACTTAATTGGGGAACAAGTCAAAAATTCACCTCTACGTTCCACAACTCCCACCAAATGCATCAATTAAGTAAACAATTTAGAAAACGGGCCTAAACATGCTCACACAAACTTGTAGAAAAACACCAACACACACATAAACAGGTTGGACTTGGGAGCTGTATTGGCCTATCATCTGGGACTGCATGAATATTTGTTTTCTCTCAAATCTAGAAGTTGTTGTGTGTTTTGTTTGCACTTATCGTCTTTCTCAGAACTTTTTTTTTGCATTGGAACCATTGCTGTGTGACACTCCTATATCTTGCTCTATCTCTCTCTCTCTATTATCTTTAAAAAGAATATCTTTCAAAAAAGGTAGACCTTCTATTTAATTTTTCAGTTTCAATTTATTGTCCAATATTGGATATTTGATTTGCTCACAATTTACAAACGTACAGAGAATCAAAATAAGTTGACATACATAATACATCATATACTTTGCAAAGAAATTCTTTTCTTTACAGAAAGTTTTCCTACGTTATTATAAAACAAAATAAGTGGATTATGTTATATATTAGAGTGAACGGGATGGCACGGACATTTTAATCAAGTGATTGTTTAGCTTAGATCGGGTTATACTTTATGTTCTAATCTGTTGTATTTATCTGTTACCCCAACCATGGAAAGATATGTTTTACCTCAAGCACATGGGTCATGTGTAGGTTTTTCTGTAATCTATAGAAATGTGCAGTCGCTCAGTTTAAACATACCATGACTAGCCTATGTATAGTTTTCTGTAAAAATTGCCATCCTTGTAATTGGTTAAAGTCAAATCTACTGAATAATGTACTTGTATATCACGAGCACTATTGTTTGTCCAAGGCTTTTCTTTCTCAAAATGTATAAAGTTATTACATTTACATCCACTAGGGTAAATTTGTTTATTTGGTTTAAGCGAATAAGCGTTGATGTTGTTTTTGTTTTACTTTTGTTTTGTTGTTTGCCTTGTTTTCTTATTCAGTTTTTTTTTTCTGTCTTGATTTAGCTTTGTAACAGTGTGCAATCAATTTTGTCTCGCACCACTCAATTCTTGCAAACAGATAAATAATTTGGCAAACATGGCAGGGGCGTTTCATCTGAATACGAAGCACAGTTTTTGTCAAGCCTACAGTCACGCATGATTAGTCTTGCAGGTGCCCAATAGGAAATGCATGATCTCTTTCATGAACAGCTGGGTTACAATATTTATTGACACACTCAGTTCCAAGAAGGGCAATCTACATTTTCATCTTTAAAAAATTCATTAAAATCATCACACTGAACGTTACCACAATCACCCAAATCTATTTTCTTTCAGGAAAATTAAAAATACCAAAACGCATATACCTCAGCAAAACGCTATTCTGTCGTAAAATGTCGTACTTGTTTAGTCGATATTTCATTGACATTGAACATGCATAACAATAACTATTTAGCAACCTGCCCAATTTGCTATTCAAGTGAGATTTAACAAGTTGTTTTTGTGTGATTAAGAGCACCCTTCGGCATAATATTATTTGTAACAAATTAGTATTTCCAGATTTAGGAATCAGTAGTTTGATGTAAACAGTTCCTTTTGGAACGTTATTCTGACAAACCAAGCACTACCTGTTTACTGTTTACTTTAGTATTATACGACAAGGTTCTACGATATGATGATATTCATCAGCAAAATCCCATATCATGCCTATCATGATTTAAGTGCTATTTGACAAGTTAGTCTGTCCGGATTTTGTAATCAGGAAAGGAAGAGTTTGAAAGGAGCGCCTCTTTGCACACTATTAAGTCATACCAACAAAATACCTGTCTTCTTCGTACCTCGGTATCAAGATACATACCGCAACGATACAATGGCACTTTTAGCAAACTGCGTACTTTTGACTCCAGATTTTGGAATCAACGCAAGAGGTTGTGTGTAAAGAGTGCTTTTGGAGACGCGTATACCTCCTACTTCGGTAGTATTTCGACAGGTTTGAATGATAACATGATATTTAGGAACAATCTCCCCAATCGTAGTTTCGCTATAATTATTCAATTATAATCATGATTTTACAAATAAGCCTGTCAGGAAATTGGAATCAGCAAAGGAAGTTTTAGAGAGCTCCCTTAAAGGTAAAGACCAGTATTGGAAACGCCTAATTTCAAAAAAATGAAATGAAAGCTCTCATTACCAATCATGTGAAAGAATATGTTTTGACTAATACATGATGATAAAAAATTTGCAGGGAAACCGCCTACTAATTCATATATTTGGTAAATTGGTTTCTCTCATGGTCTGTGAGAGATACAGGGTAGTCCCATATACATCTTTCTGTGTATAGTGCTTGTAACTTTACGAAGAATGGGCCAAATTTCTTATCATTTTGATGATTCCAGAACTTTGCAGATGCTAGATGCTAGATGATCAACCTTTTCTGATCGATTCCACTACGTTTCTTTCACAATGCAATCGCATGACCATAACTGGTCTTTACCTTTAAGCACAAATCTCTACCATACGATGGCGCAACGCCTGTCTCCCACATACTCCACTGTCATTTGACTTGTTTCAACATTAAGATGATATTCATCAGCAATCTCCATAATGTCGTGATTTAAGCACGATTTGACAAATTAGAGTGTCAGGATTTTGATGTTGAAGATTGTGTAAAGAGAGCAAATGCTCTCACGGCACTCTTTTCTTTCTCCATACGGTATCGCTGGTACTACAGTATCATTAAACATTCTGCAACGACAAGATCTTCCGACGCAGATGTTAATCATTGATGCATTACAAAATACAGTATTTGTCAAGGATGGTACCTTACGGCATAGTTTATACCAAGTTTGTCGACGCTCTTGTTATTACACTCAACAGCTCCTGTTCTTGACATCAGAATGGAAATATGTGCAACCGATCAGGGATTCGTACACTGTGTCAGGATTTGAGGTTGAAGGGTACGAGGCTGGGGCTTCCCCTCCCGAACTTCTGAACTAATTGAATATTTGGGCTTATTTGGGCTGTGAAATTTTCGAAAAACTTGTTTAGTATTCTCTGATCGCAAAATTACAGTTTAGAAACTTGACATTTGATCATATTCTGGCAGTAGCGCCAGCCCCTTGTCCGTACGTCCATAGTTTGAGGTGGATTGGTTGAATCAGGTATCTCTTTGGTTGAATTTAAGCATGAAACATGAGAAGGTAATTGGAAATAACAGATAAATGGAAAAAACAATTCAACAACATGTCACGGGGACGAATCCGTTTCCTTAATTTAGACCTTAATAAATAAAGCTACAAAACGAAACCCGACAGCTGACGATTGCGCTGCGACTATGTGAGGCAAATCAATATCTACAACTCGCAAAATAATCGTCATTGATACAAGTTCTTTTGACTTTCAATTTTGATCTTCTCTGTTTATATCTCTCCGCGATGGATCATCAACGTCAAAGTGCTATACCATATTCAGTTATTGTTTAGCCCTCGAGAGAATGTCACGTCTTTCGATCAAATCATGACGCCCGAGGGCAAGAGGTATGTGAAAATGATCATTGGCTCCAGGCATGTACATGTATATACCGTATCAGAAGCACGCATGTAATTATCTTTCCATGACAAAAGGTTATCTGCTACAACACCGATATGTAGAGTAATAAATCAATAAAACTGAGTGTGCATGTGCTCCAGACATGAGAATATTCTCTAAGGCGAAGCACAGAAATAACGTGAAGATGTAGTGGCGTATTCATATTGAGGTTGGAGCAAGGGGTATAGCCAGATCCAGCTATAGAGAGTTGTAGTAGTGTCATGAGGGGAGGGATGTTGCTATCACACTAGTCAAATGAAGGGAATAATGAGGTAGAAAGTCATAGCTGCCTTTCCCTGTAATTGTGTTCTCCTTTTTTCTTTTCACCTGTTTCTTTTTGTCACTTGATTGGGGCAAGTACCAATTTGTGTCTCCGTAGCTACTTCACTAGATGTATATCCGTTTATTCGCATCCTTTTGAAGACATGAAGATCACTACCGAGAGGTTTTACCATAACGAATATATGGATACGCCACTTATTATTGATATTAAAAAAGTGAATTTTTGTTAAACCGTAATTTACTTCTATTTCATGACCATTGTTCACTTCTTTCCTGTTATCACTATTCAACAAGTTTTTGTTCCATTTCTGTAACTACCGATGTTTTGCATTTTAAATGAAAGAAATTGAATTGATCACTCTCCACCCAGGTGTTAAATGGGTACCGGTAGGAAGGAATTCCTTAAAATGCTGTGTGCGTCGAAATCGGCAGCCTATAGCATAGCCGGGTAATGTTGGAGCGCCTTGAGAACCTTGCAAGGTTGATACGTGCGCTATATAAGAATCCAATATTATTATTATTATTATTACTATCTAGCATCTATAGCATCAGATATGCAGCTGATCATTGTGCGTCGAGAATTAAAAGCGCTACGCAGTACACACCCATTTATCCAATTATGCATCAAGACTGATCTATCCTCAGAAAATCTGTCTGTTTAGAGGTCAATATACATTCGTTTTGCCATGGCATATGTGGCGGGAGAAAAAGTCTCAGAAACTTGCCTCGGGGATGGATGAAGGAATTATGCATTTCACCTAATGGAAAAGTTGATATATGTGCGTGCAGGGTAGTATTATTGACATCTATCAGGTTACATGCTGTTTTTCCGAAGGCTCTGAAGGTTCGTTTATGCGAAGGTTTATTAATCGAAAGGTTTGTTAAATCTGAAAATTTGTGACAATTCAAAAATGGCGTAGAACTCTTTTTCAAGGATCGGAATGACGAACTCTCCGGAAAAAACCCTTAAGAGTGAAGCACCAAATATTCGGACTTATGAACCTTATTTGATATTCGGAGTAATGCACCCGTGGTATTTGAAGTCTATGTGCTCGAAATGCTTTTACCATACGGGTCACGCATTATTTAAAAGTTATCTGAACAGAAATATGCAAAAGGCACGCGCTTCTTCAGCGCCCGTACATCCCTAAAATATAGACTGAAATGGCCTCCATGTTAAAAATGGCGTGGTACGACACAGCACTAGCAGTCGATTAAGGAAATAAGCAGCACAAATTGACCGTTCCTTGCTATGGTTTCCGGGCAAAATCGAAACACGATGCAGAAATAACGACTGCCATCGATTACAAACGATGTTATGTACGGAAGGCAGACAGATGAGACAAAAAATCTGTTTACTTTAAAGGTTCAGTTTAATAATTAAAATTTAAAATACGAACGGTAAAGGAAAAATGTTAAGTGCATTTTTTAACTTAAGCGGGCCGATTGGCAGGAATAACGTGACAATAATCATTTTAGTTAGAATTTCACGCTGAATTGTCAATGCAGCATCTTATGAGTTATTTCATGTGACATTGCCAATGTGCCAACTGAAACTACTGTGAGATTGTATTCGACAAAATTTTGTTAACCAGAATATATGAGACAAAATATTTGTTTAAATTGTTTGTTTATAAATATCTAATGTAGTATTAAAGCAACCTTTAGAAAGGGTTTACGGGCATGTTCAGTACTTTAACGGTTCATTTCGTATAAACGGATTATGCTCGGGACTTGAATTTAAGAGTTCGTCAGTACTTGAACAATAAACCTCGTATCATTACATGGTATTAGTACTTGAACGGAAAATCTCCTACGTGAAAGAGTACGTTTAACATAGGCATGAAGGGTAAAATTCATACGTTTCTTTAAATGGTATGACATCCATCCCTGAATGGCAAAGTAGGTTTATTCAACGGTGAACTTCAAATGTAAACGACTAAATTCTTCTAGTGAAGTTCGTGTTGTAAACATGAAGTCCAAAGGTTCAGTTCTTATCAAGGTAAATGCTACAATATGAAAGCATTCATGTGGCTTTAAGAACTATACTAATTACGTGTATATAACATGATTATAATTAGAAATAATGCAAGCGAATGTCATTTTAACATCAATAAAACGTGCGTTTAATTAAGCCAAATACTTTTGCGATATAAATGACTACGTTGTCCATTTCAAATCCAAATAAATTCATATTCAATATCAGGACTGAATTGTCAAGTTTTAGCAAAAACGCCCATTACAATTTGAGCAGTTTCTGAGTAGACCTAACCCTAGATAATGGAGTTTGTAAAGGGAAGGTTTTCTGAAATGGAGAAGAAAAACCCTGTAAAATTTTCTACGATTGGCCTATCTTGTGACTTAACCATCTCATCAAATAGAAAAACAAAAATTTCACGATCGAAATGACCTAATTCCCGGCGGTCTTTAGGCAATACTCTCAGTCGAAGTAAACTGAGAGGAACGGGGGGGGTGGGGGCTGCAGGATACTCGCTTTTGGTTTGGTTTGCCATGGTCGTGGCACAAATGAATGAAGTTTAAAGCTACAGATTTAATTTGTTATTCCAAATCTATTTTCTTTCTAATCATTGGCAGACTCAGATAATGAAAGAGTCGACAGCAGGTCAAATGTTTTATTCTACATTTTTTCAAATTTAGAGTTCGTCGCGATTATTATGTCAAAGTATATTTACAATTAGAGGTACTTGACCGTATATCAAGAAATATTCAACCAAACCTTCAAATACATTAAAAATAAAATCCATATATATATATGATTTGGTAATGTGGATAATTTTCTTCTATACTGTGTTATTAACGTACTGAAACGATATGTTTTCTTTTGAGCCATTAAACGGATTGTCTTTGATTTTATGATATTGAAACTTTACATTGGACAATTCACTCACTCATTGTTTTCGCCCTACCCTTCTTGGTACACACGTATTGTTTTTGACCCCCAGTCAAAAATGATTGTGTCTATTTTTCACATAAATAGCTTTACTGCATAATGTAGAAGGTATTTATATATAATAGGGTTTTTAGGTATTATGTTTGATATGGCTGCCTCGCAATACATAGCCATTCATTTTATTGTTTTTACTCTAATGTAGACACCCAAGTTGACATTCTTTCTTTATATCTGCTCGTATTTCAAAGTATATCCTATTCTCTTCCGCATAATCATTAGAAACGCAATAGCTGCATGATTGCAGTGTGCTTTCGCCTCCAATCTGACTCTCTTGTTTCTCAATTATCATATATTACCATACTTAGATGATAATGCGGAGGAATCCGTTGGTATTTACATTTTCAATTCATCTGATTGCCAGGATACTTTAGACATACGTTCGCGGACTTTTGTAGACTGAGGCACCGCTGATGAGGAATGGGGTTGCTGTTTAGAGAGTTCGTTAAAAAAAAGATCGGTTGTACGAAATTTATTTTACGCATGATTGATCAACCGACATGTTGTTTAGACAAGTCCTAATACTACAAACATTCTGCTTTTCCGCAGTCATATCGCCGAGACCTTGACAAGACCAAGAAAAAAAAACACCAAACTCACTCTTCAACGAGGGGCAAATATTGACCTGTTTATCAATCCATTTCCAGAGGAGGCGTCGTGACTCTCGTTTAATCGTAAAGAGAAAATAAAGATGTCTACCAGGGTTATGATGGAAACAAAACTTAAATGAAAGTAAATGCCAAGAGTAAATTAAGTGCTTATTCTTGATTGCAAGTCACATAGAAATCTATTATTCAAAATGAAATGGTTAAAAATGGATTAGACAAACCCATCTTCTAAGAATATTGAAACGCTTTCGTGATAGGAATCATATGTGTTCGTTCTCATGGAAATTTAACGCTGATAGTCCCTCGATACCGGTGCATCAGCACATAATTTTAGGCAGACCGAAAATACACCAACAAATACACTACAACGAGGGGCAAATATTTAGCTGTTTATCAATCCATTTCCTGTCGGCCAGGCGGCGTGACTTTCGTTTAATCTTAAATAAAAAATAAAGATGTCTGCCAGGGTTATGATAGCCTCTTGTCGATGCCCTCGCGCTGTTGGATGGAGTCTCTAAATTCTGGCGAGCGAAGCGAGTCAGTGAAACCGAGGCGCTCGCTCGCGCTCGTTTTCTCCAACTCGCTAAGGCTCGCCAGAATTTACGGACTCCAACAACGCGAGGGCCATCGACAAGAGGCTAGGGTTATGATGGAGACAAAACTTAAATGAAAGTAAATGTCAAGAGCAAATTAAAGAGAAGGTTGAGTTCTGGGAAGAGGTAAAAAATAATTTGTGAGCGTTATCATTGTTATTATGCAAGGATGGAAGAACATCAGATTAAACATGTTCCTTGAAAAGCATGGCCCTTCAAATGCCTTCATATTCTAAATATGACATAAAATACGTAAAGATCGGGGGGGGGGAGGATTTTTCGCCATGTGCTCGTGTAGTCCCATGTACATCATTCTGTGTACAGTGCTTGTAACTTTGCCAAGATTTGGCCAAATTTCTTATAATTTTGATGATTTCAGAACCTTGCAATACACACGAATACTTATATACTACATGATCAATGTTTTCTGATAGATTCCACACCGTTTTTTTTCACAATGCAATCCCATGATCAGAACTCAACTTTATCTTTAAGTGATTATACTTGATTGCAAGTCACATAGCAACCTTCCCCAACTCTCTCAACTCTCGCAATAATTACAGCAATCTATTTCTCGTGACGAAATGGTGAAAAATAGATTAGACAGTCCTATATACGTTCTTCGTGGGAAAAAACGCTTTCGTGATAGGAATCATGAGTGTTCGTTCTCATGGGAACTTAACGGAGATACTACCTCGATACCGGTACATCAGCACCAATTTGTAGGCAGACATCACAAAAAAAAAATGTGTGGCTTGCTAGTCCATGGTACGTTACCACATATCCCTCATGACCAATGATACTTTCGTCTTGGAAAACGCATTACAAGTGCGGTTTTTCTCGCACTAAGTAAAGAATTGATAGAAGCAATACACACGTACACAAGGTTAATAGGGACTTTTAGATTTGCACGTCGACAGTGTGATGTCATTTTAAGGCACTGCGCATGCGTCACGTCGTCTCAGTCGACGATCGAGAATGCGTCAACCTTGTTTTTTTCTAAATCTAGTATGGTACTAGTATGCCGCGTGCGCCAAGAATATACAGTTCCTCAGGTCGACAAAGGAACATCCCTTCCTTGCTATTATGTAAAATTGTGTAGAACAGGTGTCACATGCATATTCATCTGTTCTACACATTAATAGCAGCGAAGGGATGTTCTTTTGTCTACCAAAGCAATTGTTGAGGGTAGAATGAAGAACTGTTTATTTTGTCCTTTTTCTTTCTTCGTCATGTTCATAGTGTTACCTCCTGCATGCATACATTCGTCGAGTGAAATCTAAACGATTTCTAATCGTAGTCAACATGGGCAGTTGAGAACGTTGACACGCATGATCAGTCGGCGTTCGTCGTGTTCTCGTCCACTCAATTTAAAAGTCTTTAATATCTCCTTCCCCCGCCCTCTCATTCATTCTCCCCCATTCTGCCTTCTTTCCTTTTCTCTTTCTTTCTCTTGTATTTCATATTGTCAGCAGGGGCACACTCGCTTCGGAAAAAAAATGGATAAGACTACTCATATGTGCGACACCACCTTACAATGGTATTCACGTGTTTGTTTTCTCTCTGTCGGTTTGTATGTCTCTAACACACATACTCGCACTACGCACATACACACACACATGCACACACACAGGTGGTCACACGTGTATCAGCACCAGGAACTGTAAGTCATAAAATAAATGCTACTTACTTGCACTGTGCAAGTTACAGTACCATTTATCCCGACTCCCCTTATATATATATATATATATATATATATATTTCGTCTAATGAAGATGTGAACGTATCGAAGAGAATATGTTTCCTTGTATCATGTAAATACGACGAATAATGGGAAAATTGACAGTGATCATAAACATGTAACATTATTCTCGTTTGCAGTACCATCACTTATCATTTATCTGTCATATCGACCATTATTATTTGTGATTTAGTCAATTATTTATTCATATTACTCCGTTTAGTCTCATTTCACAACGCCCCCTATCGTCAGAGTCAGCAGCCTAACATGTTAGCCTATGGAATGTTACCCCCCCCCCCAAAAAAAAAAAAAAAAAAAAAAAAAAATTTTAAAAAATTTTTTAAAATTTT
>BEXV01002728.1:13027-37243 GCA_003118195.1 Hemicentrotus pulcherrimus | reverse complement strand
GGGGGGGGGGGGCTCATACCCCCTTGTTTTGTACGTTTTTAAAATGATTGATATCGGATCAATTTCTTTGAATTATTTTTACAGGATATATAATCATATATTATCCATGGTATTTTTTGAGTAGCAAGTGCCCCACATTGCCCAAGTGAGAAGGCACTTGGAGATCGAACTACACAACAAATGGGACAACTGTCTATGTAGTGGTCATAATTCATTGTCTAAATTGCAAAATTTGCATGAATTTTTATAGTGATCTCACATTTCAAACATTTAGAATTTGTATTACCAGATTTATTTCAAACTTTCATCATTTTCTCAAGTCTTTTATTTTTCTGCTTCCATACCAAGGCCATGAAGTTATTACAAGGGTTGGTTGCTTTTTAAGAGAATGTTCTGTTTATGGTGGCAGAAAGATTATTCAAAGTTGACAAAAAGCTTCCCACTTTACAATAGATGGGAACTAATTAACAACAAACCATGCACAATTAAGCTAGTGTGTGTGTATTATGTTCAAGATAGCTATATTTCCTGTAGAAATACCTTTCTTCCTATTCAGAGGTACCCATTTACATGGTACGAGTGATATATACTTAATCTAATGGTTAAACTCTTCTTTAGAAGAAAGGCATTGCATGGTCAATATAAGTAACCATGGTATCAAATAATGATAAACATAGGGTCATCAAACGATGAATGCATGGTTACCATGGTGGATGGTAATTTTGACCCCACAATAACATGGTTACTATATTGTTTTTTTTCTTCATAAGGGTATGTAACTGTTTCTTTAAATGGTACCATGACAAGGGTGCTCTTTCAGTGGTTTTCAATGATTTGGTCATTGTGATCATGAATTTGTCAGGTCATGAAACTATATAGCTTTATATTCAGTGAAATGTTTGAAGAGTTTAGATGTTTGTTATAAAGTAACAGAAGTACACTTTTTAGGTATCTTCTAGTAAAAATAGAAACATAATGCACATGTTTGGAATAAGAAGAAGTAATTTATATAAATTTGGTTATTGGGATAATGAACTGGTCTGACTCTGAACTCTGGAGTCAAAACTAGGAGTGTAGGTGTTCGGATGGGAACAGGAGTAAATGTTATTGATATAACAAGTATTAGACACAATTTGTTCAAACAAAGTATCAGATTTTATTGAGCATTTAAATCACAATCAATGTAAGGAAACATATTTACAAACATGCATGGTGAGAGCATTTGACAAAACTGACAATTCAATTCAATTCAATTCAATTCATTTCAATTCAATTCAATTCAATTCAACTCAAATTTAATATAGGCGTAATATGTTTATGTAGCGATGCTAAACCTTACCCAAAGCCTAATTGCAATCCTAACCTTAAACTTTTGACAAAATAAAGCACTGAACAATTGTCACAGGAGCAATTGTCATGTCACCATAGACATAGACTGGAGAGATGATTACAAGACCACACCAAAACTCTTCTTCTCCACCTCACGTCTATAGACTGATTATAAATATGTAAATAAATGTATGTACTAATAAACAGATGGTGATTGCTGGTGTCTGAAAATAGTGGAGATGGTGAAAATAAGTGAACATATGAAAAAACATATGGATTGACAAGAGTATTTTGAATTCATAATCCATCACTGAGAGTCTGAAACAATTTTTAACAAATTATCATCAACTGTTTTTTTTTTCATTCAGATAATTAAATGTATACATGCTTGATTGCTTTTGTGCCTTTCTGACTTTTTTATTATCACTATGAAGAAGAACGGAATATCGATCTCTTTCTAGTCCTTTCTCTGCTCTTTTTCCATCACAACAATAAATTACATCAGTATTGATTATTGGTTTAAATTGTAATCTATTGCCTCTTCATATCATTTTTAACCTCTCTACTCTACAAAAATATTCACTTCATTATATTTACATTTTCAATTAAATTTTTGTCAATTCAATTCATTTCCTCTTTACAACCAATTTACAAATCAATAACAAATACATATGAATAATAGTGGCGGGATCATAAAAAGCACTAATTGGTTTATTAAAAATGACCCCTTAACAAGTATACACATATATGAGACATTGTAAGAAAACATCATAAAACTAATTATATTATGTTTGGAACTTAAACCAAAATTCCAATGGATTTTAGACAGGGAGATTAGTTGTCAGAGACATAAGTATCACAACTTGCACATATGATCTACAACTACAAACAGGCTTTAAGTTGAGAAAGGATAACAATCTATCAAATTTGTATCAGCACTCTGCTTTCAATGATTCAATTTTTGAATTATCATATTGGCATCCTACATGCTGGTATGATAACTCATACTAATTCATAAAAGATTGCCCTCAAAGTGCTAATTACCAATCAATTGTAAAGCTGAATGAGGAAAAGAAGTTTTCCTATGCTTTAAAAGATAACTTAGAACAATTCAACTGAATTAAATCTTTAGTATTATGAATAGTAATAGTGAATATACATAATAAATATACAAATTAAAAGTAACCTGTAATGTCATTATCCCTTTATAAAACTAATCTTACCATCTAATTTGCACTGCTTCCTACTGGCCCTAGTATTGTATATCAACATATTTTATTTCATAACCGATATATTTAGTCATCTTCTATGAAACTATAAATAACTATTGTGATTACATTATTAATTAACATCAAATACTAACATTAATAATTGCTAGTGTAATACACAGAAAATATAATACAGAGTGAAAAATATGTGTAATTTTACATATAGTGCTTTTTGCCTTAAACCTATATACTTGCACTTATATATTAGGTGCATACTTTCAAGATAAACGCATCTAAAAATAGACATTTCTAAGGGTTTCACAAGTTCTCTACTCTCACTTGAAAAAATATGATTAAAAAATTACACATAACCGCATTTACCATATTAACATGATATACTTTAATAAAGTGCATACTGAATTTTTTGGATAGTGCTAATTCTGACTGGCAGTAGAACAGTTTAAGTGGTTGAAAGACAGACAAGCCAATGCCAAAATTATCTATTATCAAAAGAAGAAAATAGAGACATCACATACAAATAACTTATTATATGATTGAAATTGGAGCCCAGATTTTAGAAACTAAAAGTTTTGTGAAATAATCAGATTTTCATACTTGTTGTAAAAATGTCCAAGTGAGCATGAATGACAAAAATACACTCTTAAAACTTTTCAACCGATAATACATACATGTACTAAGCGAGTTCTGGAATTCTAAAAAGTGCAGGACAGACCAAATAGGAAACAGGTTCTGAATTACGTATGCAATACTTTGGACTCACTGGAGAGTTTTAAATATATTTCCTAATGGGATACCATCCATTTACCATGCATTTACCATCCCATTTACCATGCGTTACCCATGCATTTACCATCCCATTTACCATGCATTCACCTTGTATTAAGAATGACTGGAAACGTGAGCATTCTCTGGCCATGACAAAGGGCAGCTACCGACAAGACATACACAAGGTGTACAAACTCAGCCATGAAAGCAAATATATCATGTTTCAAACCACCTGGCAGTATACCTTATAAATGCCTGTTTTCTAGAGCAAGCATGTACATGTACAACAGTCTATTATTTCATAACAACATCAGGAACAAAAATCAGACTATTCTAGTCTTTAAGGTACTTTGTATTCACACACAACACTATTTTATAAAAAATAGGCAATTTACATTTCAACAAATCTAAATGCATTTAACTATTTTCATGGAAACATTTTGCACAGATCTAATGCAGTTTTTTACTAGCCAAAGAAAGAGGAGAACGAAGGTTCTAATAACAGGCAAATATTATTTTTCGCTTTGTCAACCATTTACAACATATGCTCAGATTTATTTATTACAATACAGTGCAATTACCATCAACCTTAACCAAAATCAACTAATGCAGTTTCTTTCCGACATCAGATTAAACCTACAGTACACGTACATGTATTAAATCAAGGCACGAAGTCGTAACAATCTTTTTATTGCAATGATGAAAAGGGACGATTTCCCATCATTCAACAGTTCAGAACAATGTTAGCATTTCCTTTTTCTCCTATATTTGGGATCGAGTTGGATTTCACAAATGGAGGAAAGAGCTCATGATTAATCTATAATCTATTAACTTTATCAGCAATGCCAAAAGACGATTCACAAATCTAAAATTGAACATAAATGTCCATAGCAAGGATAAAAATACGACTTTTCCTTGCTTCTTGTGTTCCTTATACATGATTGTTAGATTTTACTACAGTGAAACATGTCTATAAAGACCATCCCAGGGAGACAAAGTGGCCTTTATAGGCAGGTGGTCTTTAAGTCAGTTCAATTCAATTAATGTAGTTTAATCAAAATTCATATCAGAGGAATTTTCTGGAAATAGAGGGTAGATTTGGGCTACTAAACCATCAATCCCTGGGTAAACAAAACACTCAGAGAATAGGATCACTTGAAATGATATACATGTACATTCTTATCCTACTCTTCAATTACTAGCTCTGGTAACACGGCAGTCTCACAACTGAACAACCTTAAAGGAGTCACACCAAGAAGCAAAAGTGTTTTGAATTGATGCAAAATTCATATCATTGCGAAGGGAAAGCCTTACTGATCAATTACAACAAATTTCCTCTTCAAAATATGTTTTGGGCCCGCAGAAATCAACTTTCAAAAATGTTAGTTTTGAGATCCAGATTTACTGCCTATTCGTATTTTTTCGTATTTTGTCGTAGTTCTTCGTGTGACGTCACACCCTGGACACGGCTGTTAAAAAAAGGCTGCTAGCTTCCGCTTGGTCTGCAGCTAGACGGACTAAGCGGAAGCTAGCAGCCGGTACCGAGCTGTTTGTCCAGGGTGTGACCTCACTATTCAGAGCTCGCTACGCTCGTGTGTTTGGCTTACGTTCGGGGGCGCTTGGGGGTTTAAGAAGGGTCTTGAAAAATGGCATTTTATGCCTCTCCACGATATCTATATGATTTCTCAGCAAATTATTTGTGCTTTTCAAGAGAAAATCTTTCCATCCATATGTAATTTGTTCTAATTATCAGTTTTTAGTAATTTTTCTTTGTGTAGCTCCTTTAAGAAAATGGATTGCACGTTGCTATTAAAGGGCAGTGCAAACATATATGTTAAACCAGGTTACTTACAAAAATATGAGAATTATGAATGCGAGAGATATCATCAAGCAATGATGAGTTAACACTGTAGGTGTATGTCAGACATCATCTGTATCTCATTATCACCATCAATCATCATCGTCATCCTCCACAGTTATCTCTGGGGGGTGTTTCACAAAGATCCTAAGTCGAACTTAACTCTAAGTTAGACTTAAATATTATGAAAAGCCGTTTGTAGCTTTGAAATAAAATATACTCAACAAAAATTTTCAAGTATTTTAGACTTTTCATAAATTACATATCAATAACATGAAATCTCCCTGATAATAGAAAATATGAATGATCATGTTCTGCCTTTCAAAATAGCTTCTACAAAATATTTTCAAAGATGATAACGGCTTTCCATAATTTTTAGGTCCAACTTAGTGATAAGTTCAACGTAGGATCTTTGTGAAACACCCTCCAGGTTCCCAATCCTGCTTAAAGTCTTGGAGATGTGTTGTGGGAAATGGGTGAGGCTGTCCCTTTAATTGTCATCATCACCACCATCATTAATCTCTGGTGGTAGCTACCGATGATTCCTGTATCTGAGATGCGTTGTCAGATACGATAAGGGGATGTCTGTATCATCATCATTATCATCATCATTCTCCTCCTCTGCAGTTATCTCTGGTTGCCACTCCTGCTTAAAGCCTTGGAGATGTGTTGGCAGATGGGGTCAGGGTTGTCGGTATCATCATCATCATCATCATCCTCAACCTAATCCTTGTCCTTATCATCATCATCATCATCATCATCATCATCATCATCATCATCATCATCATAATCATCATCATCATCATCATCATCATCATCATCATCATCATCATCATCATCATCATCATCATCGTCATCATCATCATCATCACCATCTATAATAGAGATGCATTGTCAGATGCAGTAAGGGGTTGTCTGTCTCATCATCATTCTTCTCGTCTGCGTCGGCCGTCTGGTTGCTTACTTACAAGCATTTATGCTTTCTTAGAAGTCTGGTATATAACTACCATTAAAGTTTTTGACAACGAATGACTGGGCTATCTGCTGGGCTGCAGTAACGGGTTGATAGGAGGCGGTCTCGATATGGATCTCGTCTCCATGGGTCATGTCGTAGCGACTCATCGGGAGCAAGTCCTGATTAAGCAGGTTCAGCTCGGTCTCTCCCGCATTGGAGCTCTTGGATAGATGGTACATGCGTATAATCCTAGACAAGATGATATGGGAATGTGTGTCAATGGATAATTGAAGGTTACACGGCTGTTCGGATAAGGTATAAAACAAGGCACTGCAGATTTTGTTTTAACCACTTTATTTCTTGAAGTCAAATTTCTCAAGCAATAATTTTTCTGTAGGAAAAAAAAAGTGCATTAACTAAGCAAAAATAATTAAGATGTTAGGAAAAATTATTGAAAGTTTTCTAATGATCATACATGTATTCATATATTAATGTCTCAAATCATAAAAATTGCCTTCTTTGTGGTTTTTGTTTTCTTTCCCAATTGGCAAGCACTCACAAATGGACAAAAATAACTATACTTCACTACAAATAAAAAATGTAAACAAATAATTCTATGGTGTGTGCTTTATTCTGGGTTTTCTTGCTCATTAATGTATTAAATCAAGGTTATCACTATAACCCTCTCCTTCACTCAAAATTAAGTATTTTAATTTCGTTATTATTATGTCTAAAGCTCCACTGCACTACTTATAGCTACTTCAGCAAACAATGCCTAATCAGTGCCTGTTGGTCCCCCATGGTTCCCCTTTTCTTCTGTTCATTGAGAGCTGATTTGATGATGTAACTACCTGTCAGTGATCTTGCAGGGAGGTCTAATCCTCCCTGGACACACTAGTGCAACAGGCTTTGAATGAAGGCTACTTCAACAAAATCAAAATTCAAAAAAATGAAAGCGCTGCCAGGCTCTGTGGAGGTTGTTAGACCACTCAAAAAAAGTAAAAATATTGTGTACCGGTGCTTTCTTTCTCTGATTAAATGAACAAGTTCATTAGACCACTTTGTCACACCATGCAAAGAGTTACTTTCACTCACTCACACCTAAGGCAAAACTATCTGACATAGGCTTACCTCCTTGGTTTGTCAACCAGTTTTGCACAGTACTTTCTGAGTTCTGAAACGTTCTGAACAACGTGGATGGTTGCCTCATGGATGCACCTGCCGCTGTAGACAAAAGACAGGTGTGCATGTACCTGAAACCCTCTGCCAATATCAATCTCAGTCATGGGCTTCAGGTTACCTGGAAAAGGTCAAAGGGCAAAGGGCATTGGTGAAGGTTAAAGGGGACCAGTCACAAAATAACTTGTGTATACATTGTACATAGCAAAATAAACAACCCACCCGCACCCCTCGGTTAAAAAAAAAAACAAGATGGAACTTCGAGTGCGTGCAGTCGAAAATGATGCCTCCATCATAGAGCAATTTTACAAACCAAAACAACAAAACAATTTTTTTTCAAATTCAAGTTCGATTGTAATCCATTAACAGTTTCTTAGAATATCGTGATTACAAGCTACATGTACTTCTCATATACATGTATGACCCTTTGATCTTTGACCTCATGACCCTAAAATATACTCAGTTCATTGGCTCTGCAAGGTTCATACATGACTTAAGTTTGGCAGGAATCCATCAATCAATTCTTGAGATAACGCGATCACAAGCTATTTTTGCATACATAATGCGCCCTGTGACCTTTGACCTCATGACCCCAAAATCTAATCAATTTATTAGCTCTGCAAGTTACATACATGACCAAAGATTGGTAGCAATCCATCAGCTGGTTCTTGAGATAATGCGATCGCGAGAACGGGACGTACGGAGGACCCGAAATCATTTTGTAACGGAGGCATAAAAATGGATAATTAAATACCCTGAATTCTATGAGAGACCGAGTGTTAAAGAATAGATAATAATACAATTCTGCTTTTATATAGCACTTAATACAATGTCTCTAACTGCTAAAGAGAATACTGTGAAGAAAAAAACGGATAACATAAAAACTCAGTGCACCAAACTAATTAATTTTTTCTAGCAATAACTGCTCCTAGTTTAATTTTATCAAAGACATAGGGTTAGGGTTGCAATAAGATTTAAGGTGAGGTTTAGGGTTAAGGTTAGGGTTAAGGTTGGGTATAGTATTTTGTATAGGTTTGATTATTTTTAATTCGTTTAGTGCAGATAACTGAGAGAAGTCATCGCTGAAGCATGTGGGTCATACCTGTGATTTGTTGTTGTTGTTGTTTCCAAGACTATATTTTTGGACTTACTCTATCACAATGGGGACTCCCTTTGGGTATTTTTGTATGTATTTTGTCTCTTTACCAGAGCGAATTCAGAGATTTTGAGAGCTAAATCACTCAATGCTCCCATGCATTTTTTTCAGTGTGACATCAACTTAAAGGGACTGGGTAACTTTGTCTCAGATTCTGAAACAAAATCCTGGATTTAACTCGTGCTGCAATGATGATTATAAACCTTCAGGTCATTCAGGATCTCTCTGACTTTTACAAGCCGATCGCCTGTTTTATTATCAAGATATTTATGATTGGAAATCAAAATTTAAAAATTCGTTTTCCTAACGGTTCTCATTACAGTACAGTCTATTGGGGGAAAATGAGAATGGTAACACCGGTCACTTAAAGATTTTTACTTTTTTGAGGCACTTGGTGATTATTTTGAAGCGCAATTTTTGTAGGACTTCAATATTACAGCATATCACAGACACTGACAACACGTTGGACCATGCATCTTAGATTTAACATTGTTAAACGATGCCTTAATCTCACCATGTCTCTGCACTAGATCTTCAATCCATGGTGGGGGCTCGGGATGCTCATCAAAGTGACGGATGAAGAACCGCTCGCTCTTCTCTCGCTCCTCTTCCCTTATCTCACTTCCATTGAGCATTTTAATGTTAGGCAGGCTGTCAAAAAAAATAAAAGTAAAAATTACAATCCAAATTATATATAAAATCAGAGGAAAACTGGTCTCCCATGCAAATACTGGCATTTCCCCTCATAGCTCACAATGATGATGATGATGATAGCCTAATAGTCCACTCCAAATTTTATTAAACCGAAACGGAAATTCTTTTGCCCAATTGATCGTGAGCCCGGCAGCCACTGTGCAGCGCCAGATCGATGTTGCTCTATCCCTTATTATTGAACGCCAAACAAGGTAGCAACAACTCCCATCTTTTAACGTCTTTTTGTATGACGCGGCCGGGGTTCGAACCCACGACCACGACCTCCCGGTTGTGAGGCGGACGCTCTACTGACTGAGCCAACACTCCCTTAACAACAACAAGATACCTTTTTTTATATTTCAAATTATGAACTTAACGAACAGTTCCCAGAGTAAAAACAAATATGGAAGGGTATATATACATCATATATTTTTTCTAACAATACAAATCTTGATATATATTCCAGGAAACTTAAAACATCACACATAAAGCCTGATGTGTTCATTTGGAGGGGATTCACAATAGTAGGGATGTTAGACTAAAAATTGAAGTCCATTAAATCATGACAATTTTGCACCGTATTTGGAGAACACAATTTATCATTCAATATGGAAAAAAAATGGAGTCAAAATATACATCGATTCTCGAGATATTAATTTTTTAATATTTTTATTTAGGGGTATTTCCTGAAGTTTTTGCATAGGCATTAACCATGTAAGCATGGCACCGAGTGTAATTTAAGTACATAGTAAAGAGTACATACCTCAACATTGCAAGCATTGTTTGATTTGCCATATCTCAAAATATATATCTTGTTTCTCAACATTTTCTACAGAACTGTTTTCATTATTTTCTTTCTATCAAAATTTTTAAGAGAAACCTTGAAATGAAATATATTGTTGCCATGGAAACAAAACAGAAAATGAAAGAAAATATTTCAAAAGTAATATATTTACTTTCCAGATCAAATTGCTACTCAAAACATTTTGCATTCCAAGATGATGGCAGGTACATCTTTCCACAACATAATTGAAATTTAAATATAAGGTTGCCATGGCAACGAACAGAAAAAAAAAAAAAAAAAAAAGGAAAAAAAGTTTCCTGAAAAAAATTGAATTTGAAGATCTTTGAATGATTTTCAAGTAAAGTTTCCAAAGCTTGAAGTACAATTGCTGATATCAATACCTGGTACAAATAAATAGCAATACAAATATAAGATGATATTTCAATGTAAGCCTGGATTAAAATTCTGGCAGTCATGGTGGAAAAATATATCAATTCCAAGTACATGTGAAATTGCTTTTTGATAAAGGAAAACAAATATAGTAAATGTCCAGAAAACCTCTTGTAATGTTACAAATGTATCAGCAGAATAACACCTGTATATTTACAATTACAGCTGAGTCACTAGAAGTGCTCATTTCTACGTAATTTCCCTTGAAACACTGTTTTAATAATTTCTAGCATTTCTTCATAGCACGTACTTCATCTTTTTAAAAGAGGGAGTTTGTACACTTAGAATAAGAGCCACATGCCGGCGCTTACGATAGTAATTTCCATGAGTGCGCACGTGGCCTTTGTGGCTTCATAACAACATCACGCTCTTCCTTCATTCATACTTTCTCCCGGCATTTCACTCGTTCACACATTCAACATTTCAACTTCTTTTTCTATAATAAATAACGAGTTATTGCTTTAATTATAGAGTCTTTAATTATGAAAAACTTTCATAATAACGCCTGTATATTTAAAATTACAGCTGAGTCACTAGAAGTGCTTATTTCTACGTAATTTCCCTTGAAACACTGTTTTAATAATTTCTAGCATTTCTTCATAGCAATTCATCTTTTTAAAAGAGGGAGTTTGTACACTTAGAATAAGAGCCACATGCCAGCGCTTACGATAGAAATTTCCACGTGCGTGCACGTGGCCTTTGTGGCTTCATGATAACATCACGCTCTTCCTTCATTCATACTTTCTCCTGGCATTTCACTCGTACACACATTCAACATTTCAACTTCTTTTTCTATAATAAATAACGAGTTATTGCTTTAATTATGGAGTCTTTAATTATGAAAAACTTTCATTCAATGTTTGTAGTCGATCAAAAGTCTCAATTTATCCATGGAAAGTAGTTTCTAGCTGCAAATATTTTGTTCGGTCCGTACGTGTTCAGCACAGAATCACCAGGGGTTGAGGGCGAGTGGCAAGACTTACGGTTGTTCAGTCTTGGGTAGTATACATCGGAAGTTTGTGATTATCTAAACCTGATCCTAAATGAATTTCCCTTAGATTTTTGGCTTCAAGATAGCTTGAATATCACTTATAAATATACTAACCTTGACTTTTGCAAAAAAATCATTTTTATGAGAAAAAGATCGCTATAAATTGGAACTTTTTTTTTACTGCTCAAATATATTAAAGGAACGGGGTAGGCAACAAAGCCAACGCGTATGGATTCTTTTCTCAGTTTCATAAATAATATGTCAAAATTTGGGCATTGTGTGACCCCGGGATCACCTCTAGATTTCGATGTAAACATACGCAGTTTTTCAGAGAGTCACAGAAAAGCAGTGCCATCGCTGCCGCAATGCGTTTCAAACGCTTGCAAAGGGCCAATTGGCGAATTAGAGCTCATCTTTACTGCCATATTTTGAATAATTCTACGATTCTACTTGTGAAGAAAATGCTTCCAATACTGGAATACAACTTTAATCTACGGTAATTCTTAATCAATTAGTTCTGTCCTGCTCATTTTGATTTTTAATGAATTTTTGAAGATTGCATGTTTTATTTCAACTACAATCACTTTTGGCTCGTACGCACATTGATGGCTCGATTTCAGGATTGCAGCGCGATCGTCTAACATCCCTAACAATAGCAAGGTACTCAATATCTAACATTTTCTATTTTTGCATCAAGTTGCTTCAAGGGTAGAGCATTGATTATTCTTTACTGTCAAATTTCTCTTCATCATGATGACTATTAAAATGAGGGGCTCCTTTATCGACATGCTCAAGCAGAACTCATCCTTTAACTCACCTAGCAACCAGCAGCTTCCTCCTTTCATCTAAGGCAAGATGGCTCAGGAAAGGCATTCCCTAAAGAGATAGGGAGGAATACATGTACATTCAGATGATTAAACACGTGCCTCATCAAACCTAAGGAGTCCTGCCTATATTGGGTACAATCTTCAGTTCTAATACTGACTATGTACATCAAAAGAAACTGCTTATCCTAAAGTTGTTTCGATTAGTTGAATAGGTAGTGAATAACGATAGTATTAATGAGACCAGCAAAAATTGAATGAGATGACAAAACCTGTCGACAACACAGATATATTGAAAATCATCAAGATGAATAGGGGCACATGGATAAAATATTAATTGACATCATAGTCTCAATGTGTGTATGGATTTTAAAATATTAATTGACATCATAGTCTCAATGTGTGTATGGATTTTAGTTACAGAATCAAAGTCTTATTTTTGATATGGGTAGTTTTTTACATGTATATATTTAAAAGTGTTATCTATTGTGCCGAACATGTAAACATGAATATTCCAGCCAAGGCTGTCCTTCATGTAAAATTGTATTTGTATGAACCATGTTTGTGCTATGATAAAAAAAAAAAAATTGAATTTGAATTGAATTGAATAGTTCCTGTCCTGTTTTGAAAAATAGCTTTCTCAGTGATATGGACATCATAGGTTTGAAGTTGACAAGAAGGTTTGGACAGGCACTGCTACGCAGAAAGCAGAATGTAATGAACAAGCAGACATGATCTATGATTAAATGCACTGCAGATGCAGGAATAGAGTAGAGTCTAGAGTATTTTGGATAATGTTTATATTTTGAATTTCAAAAGCCTCTTGAACACTAAAACAGCAAAATGTGGAGCTGCTGCATGTACTATTATAAGCACACAGCTTACCTTAACCCGAAGAGATTCCAAACGAGGGAATGCCCTGATAGACGCCACATCAGACCACTGCTCCACCTTAGTATTTGTCACACACAGTACTTTCAGACTGGGAAACTTTGTAAATGGACATACAGGAAGCGTTTCCTTCTCCATCTCCTTTTCCATCTCATTCTCTTCCACTTTCTCCTCCTCCTCCTCTTCATGGCCTATGGCTTCATCAGGATCCCAAGCAACCTCAAAGTAGGCAAACTTATCAGTGTTGATATCAACAAGCACTTCGTCGTTACGCATATCGTCTTCTGGGACAGTACTGGACGCGTTCATAGAATTACTTTCCGAAAGTTTCCTCCTCTCATCTTCTGACTTCGGGGAAGACAGTGGGACCGGTTTAGCACCACGTTCACTGATACCTGGTAGCACTTGATGGACAGTCTTCTCTGGAAGGAGTAGATTCTCTTTTCTCATTGCTCCATAACCAGAATCACCACACGAGTCACCGTCCTCAGAACCCTGGCTGGAGATTCGCTCCTTGGGATCCTTGGGAATGTTTGACTGGTAGTCCTCCATGCCACTGTCGTAGGACGGATCGGAAACCCTGTGGGTAGGACTGCGGGATGGGTCTTCTAGGCTGTTCTGGGTGGACATGGTGGAGGCATCTTTGATAAGTTTGTCCAGGATTTCAGTCACAACATCACTGATGTCCGGATCAGGTTGGTTATCTGAACACACATCCATTTTATTATTTACATCCTGTACAAAATGCACCAGAATAACAAAATAAGAGAACTAATGGTATGATTGACCAGAATAAATATGTACTATCATTTTTCATATATCAGATGTGCTACAGCATTCTGAATTCTACAAAGTTCTTTCCATGACATGATACCAACATGAAGTTTTTGCAAATAGGCACCATCATCAAACAACTATAGGACAGGAACTTCATCATTTATTACCATTCCCTTTTGACTGATGTGGAGTTCTGGACAGATATAGGCATATATGAGAATGACAGGAAGACATTATATTATAACTTGACATGCAGCAGGTTTTATAAGGACTTCATGTTCACGTACATTTTTAAAGCTTTAACTTAAAGGGACAACAAAAATTTATTCTACTGATTGTTAAAGTACATAACAATGGAAAAATCACTGTCCACAAGACTGATTTGAGTGTGGGAAGGCAAACTTGACATACATGTACAGCTTTCTTTTGAAGGGCACATCTAAATGTTTAAACCCTGACTTGATCAACCCAATTACTCACCTCCCCATCTCCACCCTCCTGGCTGGGCATGGTGATGACATAATGGATGTTGGACAGCGGGTTCTCTGACAGCATCAAGGTGTGAAGAGCAGGCAGTAGAGACAGCGGTATGACCTGCTCCCATCTGAGTGATACAGAATCATGTGGTGGTGGTTATTTTACCTGACTGCTATTAAAGAAAGCATTAATGTTTGTTAGTAAACAACCAGAGGAGCGACGGCTTAAGGTCCTCTCTGAGAGACCTGGTAATGAGGATTAATGCACATCACTTTGGTTTCGAACCCGGGTCACAGGATTACGAGACCACTGCTCTCCCGATTGAGCTATCGCACCTCCTGATCATGTGATCATCATAGCAGTTACAAATGGGAGAAGAGACGAATACGCTCCTCCAAGACTACCAACAAACAGCCGGAGAACTTTCCTCTATGGGATTTTGTTACACATGCTACAACGGCAAGTGCAACATGGTCATCTTGTAACACTGATCACATGGACACCTGTTGGTTTCACCAAATAAGCCTGAAAATTAGACTCTCACATGTTTGAGTCCCATATGTTTGGTAAAATGTAAAAAAGCCTGAAGAGGGCTGAATTAGGAATTAGAAAAATGGCATCCCTGTGATCGAGATGTTGCCTTCAAGTCTGGACCTAATATTGTACATATACCAACCCCATCTTTGACCTAAAATCTAATTGCAATCCTGACCCTGTATCTTTGATAAAATAAAACCCAGCAAATACATGTATATTGCCGGAGCAAATGTTGGATCATCCTTCCAGTCTCATTCTTTGTTGTATGGGGTTTGTTTAACTCATATCCTGCCATAAGGATGCATGCATGCTACCGTTTAATGCTTTGTACATGCGAGCACGCTTGATTGGCTGCTTTATTCATGCAAGCGAGCTAAAGCTTCGCTGCTTCATGCATCTTTGCTCGCATTCGTAATAGCAGTTATTGTTCATGCCCATTATACTGTGCTGAGTGCTTACCACACCCTATAGATTGCACCATCAGATTATCAGATTATCCCAAAATAAACTTGGCGCAGGGGGGATATGTGGCTTGGCACAATGGGGATTAGCCCTGTGGCTCTGGGCTATATTCATTATTGAGTTAAAGTTTTCCTTCAGAGAATAGAGTGTGTAGTACCAAAATATATTCAGGTGTTTGTCCTCTGTTGAAGTCACCCTCTGTATAGCTGGATGTTAGCGACATTGGAGAGGTGCTCCAGAGAAAGTGATGGTCCTTACCTTGTAAAGTTATTATCCGTGAGATGGAGGACTTCTAACTTTGGGAAACATTCCCTGACACATTCTGCAGTAGCTGGGATGTCCACATAGCCTGGTCAAAAAAAAAAATCATACGTTGANTCTTTGATAAAATAAAACCCAGCAAATACACGTATATTGCCGGAGCAAATGTTGGATCATCCTTCCAGTCTCATTCTTTGTTGTATGGGGTTTGTTTAACTCATATCCTGCCATAAGGATGCATGCATGCTACCGTTTAATGCTTTGTACATGCGAGCACGCTTGATTGGCTGCTTTATTCATGCAAGCGAGCTAAAGCTTCGCTGCTTCATGCATCTTTGCTCGCATTCGTAATAGCAGTTATTGTTCATGCCCATTATACTGTGCTGAGTGCTTACCACACCCTATAGATTGCACCATCAGATTATCAGATTATCCCAAAATAAACTTGGCGCAGGGGGGATATGTGGCTTGGCACAATGGGGATTAGCCCTGTGGCTCTGGGCTATATTCATTATTGAGTTAAAGTTTTCCTTCAGAGAATAGAGTGTGTAGTACCAAAATATATTCAGGTGTTTGTCCTCTGTTGAAGTCACCCTCTGTATAGCTGGATGTTAGCGACATTGGAGAGGTGCTCCAGAGAAAGTGATGGTCCTTACCTTGTAAAGTTATTATCCGTGAGATGGAGGACTTCTAACTTTGGGAAACATTCCCTGACACATTCTGCAGTAGCTGGGATGTCCACATAGCCTGGTCAAAAAAAAAAATCATACGTTGAAGAAAACATCCCATGCAGCTTACAAAAGGTGTGCTAGCTTGGCTGAATGCATTATGTTTTAGACATTATATCAAGGAAAGCCTTAGAGTAATGAAGCAATAACAAAGAGAAAACTTAAGATATATCATGTTTTGTATAAATTTTCAGTTGTAAATTTCCTGCTATTTTGTAAATAAAAGCTTTAGAATCTATGTTATATCAATTTTTTTAAGTGGTGTTATGTTTCACAATTATTTTTCAATGCACTCTTGCGAGCAAGCTTTACAGCTAAAAACAGATCAAGACAACTGTGAGTACCCTCAATGATCACTTTCCCAGGTTTCACATTTGTCCTAGACTATATTCCTGGGGGTGTTTCACAAAGATCCTAAGTTGAACTTATCTGTAAGTTGGACTTAACCATTATGGAAAGCCGTCTTTGAAAATATTTTGTAAATGTATTAATAAAATCATAAAATGCTGATTCAAATCTTTCATATTTTCTATTATCAAGGAGATTTCATGTTCTTGACGTGTAATTTATGAAAAGTCTTAAATACTTCAATTTTTGCTTTTCAATATATTTTATTTTAAGGCTACAAATGGCTCTCCACATTGTTTAAGTCCAACTTAGAGTTGAGTTGGACTTAGAATCCTTGTCAAACACCCCCCTGGTAGTGTTCCGGTCCACTCACCATTTTGGCTGGCGTGCAGCTCCCTCAACTTCGGAAGACAGCGGCATATCAGGAGGATATCATCCCACGACACACCCGTATTGTTGAGCACAAGGTTCTCGATACCAAACCTGACCCCGGACAAGTTGGCCAGAGATTTCTGTAGCGGCATAACAAAAAGAGCAGATGGTGATCGATGAGAGAAGGGGGGAGAGAAGTGGGCCAACAAAACTATCCCCAGGACCACTGCACTCTGACTAAAACGCACAAGACAATTACATGTACCCCCTATTAAGCTCATAAACCTTTCAACAGTCTCAGATAAAATAACCCGATGATATTCAAAGTTTAGATGATTTGGGAGGAAAGAACACATGCCCACATGCATTGAGGTCAGCCGGTGATCCTCTCTGTCTCACATATTTTTTTTCCTTTTTTTTTTCTATTGTTTGTTTTTTTTTTTTTTTTTTTTTAATTATTTGTATTTTTTTTCCTTTTTTTTTTTGTTTTTTTCTTTTTTTTTTTTTTTTTTTAATGTCCTTAAAATTTTTTTTTTTTTTTTTTTTTTTTTTTTTATTTTTTTTTCTTATTATATGTATTTATGTCAATTTCATTTCTATTCACTGTATTGTGCTTTGGGCTAATGGGAAAAGTGCGGTATAGGTAATAATAACAATAATCGGGAGCGCCAGGAGGGTCAAATCTGACTGACATGAGCGCTATACAAGAACCCACTATTATTATTATTATTATTACACACCTTTGGATCTTGTAGCGTATTTCCACTAAGGTTCACAAATTGAAGCTTGTCCAGAGACCGGAGTATACACATGACCTCATCCCAGCCGCCAATCAGATTTCTCGATAGATCCAGGTCCGTCACGTTTGGGCAGAGGGAGGTAAGACCTTCTGAGGGGATACCGGCATGAGTGATGCCACTCATAGACAGGACCTGTAATTGGCATATGAAGTGAATCATGTCTTACTGAGAAAAGTAATTTATTGTAAAGCCATTTCTGGTGCTTGCAGCAAAAACAAACGGTACACAAACTCATTATCAATGCACTGGTATGCCCCTCCCTTCCCCTCTTTAAAAAAAAAAAAAATCAAAAAAATCTCTAGTTTTTTGTCTATAAAGTTATTGAAAAAATTAATATATAAACCAACATGACAAAACACAACAGCAACAAAAACCACCAACAAATTCATTTTCGTTTGTTTTGATTTGCAGACTGGACTCCAACTGCGACCATCGGAGCCTGGATTTTTAATCTCTCATCGGGTTCAGCTGTCTCTACATGTGAGATAACGTACACACTGTACATGTAGATGTTCCATTCACTTTGTAAATACTGGTACCTAAAATTTGGCTGGTACATAGATATTATCCATCAACTCTTTTAAATGTGTGTTAAGATATTATCATTTATTAGAACATTACAAAAGATGCTCAAAAATAATAAGTTTACATCATTTGATAATGGATGGAAAACATATTGTTTTGCTATAAAAACAGATTAATTTTTTTGGTGGTCTATTATCATCCTCTTTTAAGTAAGTTCATTTTTGGGGTGATATTTTGGTGATTATTATGCATAGTATATATTTTGGGTATTATATTGCAGTAGTGAGCAATATTTGTTTTTCGAAGAAAAAAGAAGATCACTAGAATGTAGCTTTGTGTATTTCAATTAATGGGTTCTTTAATTTAGGATTATTTATTGTTGAATTCCTGCTTATGAAAGTCCATTTTAAATTAAAAATAGTAATTTTTGTTTTTCTTCTCAAACATTATAGTAGGATCATGTGGTCGTGTTCATGATTGCAATTAAAAAAATTATGATCACGTAGAAACACGATAGAAGTTAAGATAAATGAATAAATATATAATAAATACAAAAATTAATTAATAGTTATAGATACCGGTAGTTTAGATACATGAAGTTAAACGACCTCCATGTAGGTTATTCTGTTTCTGTGCTTTCCATGGCCAACATGAACATGCATATGCATGCTCATAATCATAAGGCGCGTCTTCATCATCTCAAGATTAAGAAATATCTCGAGATTGCCAAATAGCCCGCTATTTGGGAAATAATCCCCAAGTAAGAAATCGCCTCTTCACTTTCTCTAGATTCGTCTCGAAACTTGAAACTCGACCTTGAGAAATTAGCTACAGATATTTTGCTCAGCGTTAGCGTGTATTGCGAATCTTAGGTCTAGTGAGGACGCACGGGACAAATAGCTGGATATTTTGCCAAATAGTAGGATATTTTGCAAACTATCCCAAGATATCTTGGGATGACAATCCTGACCAAATATCCTTCTAAATGCTACTTCGGTCTGATGAAGAAGCAAATTAGCTGGATAGTTTGCAATCGGGATAGTTCAAATAGCTGGATATCTCGAGATAGTGAAGACAGGCCTTATATTGAAGGAAACCTTTATCAAACTAAATGCAGGAAAACATGGCAACACAGTTAAACTCCTTTTTAAGGAGATACTTTTTTTTTCTCCTTTTTTTCTCTTGGTTGTTTTGTTTCTTAATGTACTAATTATACTTTGGACTCGTTTGAGTTTTAAAGCTTCCTGTTTAAACAAGACAGAGAAGTGATACAGAGTGTAGTTTGTGTACATGTATGATTAATCAAAAGACAAATTAGGCAAGAAACCACAAAAAGCAACATTACTCCCAAATTATCACAGAAAAAATTACAGCTGCTCTTTTCAAATAGGAAATGGTTAATTAGTAACAGTATTACCGTATAAATACCTACAACTTGGGTGGAAAATTATCAATGGCTTTAGTGTACATACCGGTAGCTACAATGTACCTTTTACATTTTGGTGCAATCTATATTTTCAAGAGAGATATATACTTATATCCTTTTCAAACTTTTAGACCCCCCCCCCTCCCAAACGCTCTCACACATTTCCATCAAAATGCATCAGAAATGTGCATACTGTACATGTACATGTACAGTGTAGGAAATAATAGGTACCCGATAAACATAACATAAACATGTTTTGTGTATATTATGTAACAGACATGTTATGTAAAGGGAACCTTTAATCACAAGCATTATGCTTCCAAGGTTTCCTCCTCATTACTGTAGATTATTGTTAGCATCATTTGTATATAATAACTTGCATAAAATCGTTTTTTTTACTGTTGAAATACCACTTTATATATGTTTTGTTACCTTGTAGGCCTACAGTATGCATTACTTTGTAAGTTCTTTTCATATGCAGTTAATGTGGAAATAAAACAAATACCTAACAGTTTCATATATTTTTCTTAAAATTGTAGACCTTCATGTACATTATATCATTTTGTTTGGTGCCTGATGGGTGTAACTCAAAGTTTCATACTCTTAATACCACAGAGTTAATGACCTACTGGTTCTAAGCTGACAATCAAATAAGCCCATCTAATTCAGAGCCCTAGCTGCTTGCTGTACCCCTTCGATATAATAATCTATGCTTGTACATGCTTGGGTTTATTACTTCCTGATCTGACACAAAACCAAGTCATATCCTTCCATGTCATTTGTGCCACGTCAGGAACAACTCAAAATTGAACAACAATGAAATTACAACCAGGCATGAATTAAAGTGCTTTGAATGATTGCACAGGTCTTCAGCTGTTCATTTATTCTTTCAATATTAAAAGTTGTCTTCTCTCCTCTATGACATCTGCAACAGAGTGAACAAATAATGAATAGCTATATTTCTGGTCTTTGAGAGCATACTGTGCCTCCTTTTCTAAGATAGTATATATATATATATATATCATTTGAAGCAGAGCTCGACACTAAAGGGCCCCTGGAACACATCGGTGCCCGAAATTCAAGTTTAAAGTCTGAAACCCCAAATTTTCAAGATTTTTACATATACATACATGTATGTTGACTTTTGAATCTAGACCCCTTAAAAAAAAAAAATTTTGATGTTGATAAGTAAAGAATTCATAACATCCAATTTGATTCTGCATTGCACCTTATAATTATTTTTAAAAATCGTATTAATTACACTGGGAAGTAAAATGTTCAGGAAATTAGGTATGATCATAATAGCACCACTATCTTATGAATTAATTAGAGACAGAGATTTCATGGCATTGACCTGTCAAAAAAAAAGAAAGAAAAAAAAAAGAGCAATGTTTGCAGATAGTAAATGTAATACAACATCAGACCTACATGTATATCATTAACAGATCATTTTTCTAAAGTCATTGAAGGTTTCATCGCAAAGTGGATGTACCAGGACATTGCCAAACATATTGACCCCTATCAGTTTGGAAACCAGAAACGTTAATCGACCTCACATTGTTTAATTAACATTCTTCTTCATGTTTTTGTAAATGCTGAGGCACCAAAAACGATGATACTTCTCACAGATATTCAAACAGCATCTGATAGAATAGATCACACTGTTGTCACCATACCATAGTTACCATACCATGTTACCATAGTTATGCAACTAATCTAAATTACAAACATTGGAAAGTTGTCGAAATGACCTGTGTTACCTTCTTTAAGAAAACTTTATCATGCACAGACCAATTCAAACCATCTACATGTATACCCCAAAGAGTACACAATAGAACATTGCGAAGGACTAGCTTTGCACGACACAAGCACCTTTTCTTTTATAATAAAAGTTACTGTCCTTTTCCCTTTTGATAAGTGCCTACCGGTACTTAGTATTTACCCTTTCTCCATAACATGCACTCCTAATTCAAGGCGACTTTAAAAGAGCCCCTTTTTATTTTAGTTTAATTTTCCTTAGAGCTCGCTCGCTACGCTCATTTGCATTTAGAGATATTATAATTATGTTACTTATAAAATAACCCATCAGTCTTTCTTCATTGACATTAGATTGTGCTTAATAATCATCAGGGTTTGTTTTTTGTCTTCTTTTTAAGATGTAATTTTTCACACTGGGACCGGACCTCACAAATCGTTACACACAACTGCAAAGTATGTTCTTTGTATGTACCACATAAAAAAGAAACAAATATTGATGTCATCCTTGGTAATCCAATACAAATATTTAAAAATGGTGTATGTTTTTTTTATGTTTCCCTTTGTATTATAGGTTCCCCTTTTTGATGGTGCCCCCTATTTTGAAAGAAGCTCCTCCGCCATCCCTGCATTAATGATTATGCTACTTGGTGCTGGTGGTGATGCGGACTTTGTACTGACCCCCCCCCCCCCAAACAATTTTGCTCATTACACCACTGCACTAAAGCTAGATCGATACAACTTCACACAGGTGCCCGCCTGCCCGCAACCCACCAATGTTATGCACTTGTTTGTGCAGCGGTTTGCCGTGAAACCTGTAAAAAAGTGTATAGAGTCAAGTTAACGTTTTTCTGAAAAATACTCCAAAAATAACAAGAAAATTGACACAAAACAGGTTATAAACATAAGACTTTTAACTCAAGATCTTTATTTGGATATTTAGTGAATATTTACTTCATTTTGGGTATGTTTTAGTAGGGTAGCTCCACGCCAGAGTTACGGGTCAAATTTTTGATAGGTTTCTGAACAAGCGCTGATCGTTCTAAATGATCTAGATCTAACCGTTAGGCCTAGGCTAGGTCTAGATCTACATGTAAATTGTAATTATTTATCATGTAGATCTACATGTACACACAACTTGAAATGACTTGTCAGTAGTTTGGTACAACAAAATTAGAAATTACGCATTTGGTAAATCTCAGGTTTGGCTGCACAGGTAGGACTATATAAATTGATATCTATTTGTTACGTTGACACATACCATACTGGTCAGATAGCCCAGCTCCGCCTCCCCTTCTCCTCCGCTGTTCTTCCGCGGTCGGTTCGTGTAGACAAAGCTCACGACATAATTGGACGCGTCGTCTTCATCTTCGCAATATTTTGCTTTCAGAGCCTCAACAAATGACTTCGGCATTGTTCTTTCTGTTGCACTCGCTTACAACACAACGGAAAGAGCACTTACAAACTGTAAAATGAAGTTATACCCTATGTTCAGCTGTTCATTTGTGCTTCGCAGGCCTGGGCTTTTTGTTGTCGATGGAATGAGCTTGATTTGTTATTGTGCAATTTGATATCTTATAAATATTAATGATGTCATTGGGTTGCGCTGTTGGTTGAATGAGATGGCGCTCTTTGAATTTTTGTCAGCTCCAGCTGTGTCATGAATGGGGGCTTTTCCACAAGCTATTTTGAAATAGGCAGGGGGTAAGACAAGGAGATATTTATTCTTGTTAATCATAGAAACATTAGCAGTGGTTATTCGCAATGAACAAAAATTAAAAGGTATTTTGATAGGCAATATACAGACGAAGATAGTAATGTATGCGGACGACTGTTCAATTTTTTTGAAAGACACAGAAGATATGAAAATCTTAGAAAAAATATTAAATTCCTTTTCTCAGGTATCTGGATTAAAAATAAATAGGAACAAAACACAAATTATAAAGCTTGGTTCTTCTAGTCACAGTAATGAAAATTTGACCGGTATAACATTGGGTAAGATGGTTTCTTTAGTAAAAGTTCTTGGAATATACTTCTCTTTGGATATTAATGTTAAAGAAGAAATGAATCATAAGGAAATATTGAGCAAAATAAAAAGATTGTTAGGGTGGTGGAAGCAACGAGATTTAACATTTTTTGGGAAAATTCAATTGGTTAAAGTTTTTGCAATCTCTAAATTACTATATGTGTCTTCTGTATTGTCGGTACCACCAAGTGTTTTCAAGGAAGTTGAAAAGATATGTTTCAATTTTATATGGAATGGACATGATAAGATAAAAAGGAATATTTTATATTTGAACTACGATAAAGGTGGTTTGAAAATGTTGAATTTCAGGTACATGATCTATGCACAGCGTGTCATGTGGATAAAGAAACTGCTTGGTGGCAATAATGACATGAAATGGAAACAATTTTTTGAATATATATTCAGAACGGTAGGAGGAAAGTTAATATTTCTTTGCAATTATAATCCCAAAACAATCAATATTAAGGCACCCAATCTATACTTGGATTTTTTGAACATCTGGTATTATCTAAAGGAAAAGAAATATATTGTAAAAGAAACACATAATGAAAATCAAATTATCTTTAACAATACTTTTATTGAAGGTAGGATAATTCCTTTTAATGCAAAATTATTTAA
>BEXV01002727.1:45682-57291 GCA_003118195.1 Hemicentrotus pulcherrimus | reverse complement strand
TCTCTCTCTCTCTCTCTCTCTCTCTCTCTCTGTCTTCCTGTCTCCATCATTTTTTAGGGGGAAGGGGGTTGAGGGAGAAAGCAGCTGACCTTCACATCTAGCCTTTACCCTTTATATGGAACGTGTAATTTTCTCACTAATTTTCTTGTCAACATTTCCGAATCTAATAACTTAAATCACTAGTCTGCGCAGACGACACTGAAACACGAAGCAATCGATAATAAAGGTTACCCGCGCGCACTGGAGTTAAAATTTGACTACGCGAATTCCATGCGGGTAGATTTCCAACCAGAACAATGCGACCACCACCTGTTTGATGTAGGTGTGGTATTTGATCCCCGTGCGTAACCTCGTGCGCGTGTGCCGGATTGGTGGTGCGGTGTATTGTGTAACTTTCTTTTGATGTTTTTCACAGTCTAATTACGTGCGCGCGGTGTTGCGACACATTGTGAACTTGATGAATAAACGAGGGCAATGACATGCACGGAGATATTTTGACGTTGATATCAAGTTTAGACTCAAGATTCGCTTGTAAAATTAATAGGAATCTGCAAGTGATAGTTACATATTTGAAGTTGAGGATAGAATCAGAAACAAGAGTATAGACGACGCGTACGTCTCCTGAACCTCAACGAACTATTCTGATTAGAAACAGACGATTACCAGGTAACCTAAACAACGGAATTAACAACCATGGAAGGTAAATATGTTACACAAGAAATTGTTGATATCATCTTCATCCAAGATATTATCAATATCAATCTTACCTAAACACGGAAAAAGGTGATATGATAATTGTATGTGATTGTGAGAACGAGTGTTTGTAGCAATCAAGTACCATTTGAATAGGTCTTAGTCTTAAGGAAATAAATTTGTAGAACAAGTCAGCAATCGTCATTCTGCGTTCTCGGTAATTTTAGTATAGGTCTATGATAATTGAGTTATCTTTTCGTAGTGTATTACGATAGCAAATGTGATGATTACTGAACGAGCGAGCTACCACTGAGCTTCTAATTAATTTTGGTGAGATTAACTGTACTTGCAAAGTCTATATTGAGAGTGAAGACCTACATTCATAATCTAGTCCAATTCTGATCTAAAGTATACCTACCAAAGGATATTTGTTACTAGACAGAAATCACTGTCTGGTATGTTGAATTCTTTGATTTAAAAAAAGATATTTATCAATCGTGTAGTCGCGGCGGAAAAACCAACGATATCAGGTCTAGGACCTGGTTAGATGGGAAAGGCCGTCTGCTTGAATGAGTTTTTATAAACATCTTTTGACTTTTCGTTTTACTATATCATCTCCCTTAATATCCGTGATAATTAGGCTATTTATTATCATTATCAGCTGTGCTTCGAATGTAAAAACAGTAACTTCAGTTTTACAATATCATAATCTTGAATCGAAGTTTTGAAAAACGAATTACCCTAATTGTATTCCAATTTGTTTTGTAAAAAATTTAGGATTACGTCATATTTTGATCTTAATTGAGGGTATCTTCTTTTATCTTATTTGTTTACAGACCGTTAAGTCTACTGTTCGACTGACACAAATAGCCAGATCTTTTTTTTAAATAAGTTTTTTTTTATAATGTCTATTTTATGTTTCAAGGTCTAGTATGTTATGTAATATGTCTTTCATTTATAGTCTAGTGTATAATTTGTCATATACAGTGTTATTTAAAATATGTAACCTGGAATCTTTTGTCTTTTTTTTTTTCTTCACAATAAAGGTGCAATTGAAAGTAACATAGTAGTAATTAGTAGTAGTTGTGATATCTTTAAATCCATTTTTTCCCCTTCATTTTCGGCATAGAAACGACGATTGACGTCCGAAAATACATCGACGCCCTACTCCACCATATTTCCCTAGAAAACAACCGTCCTCCCGATCACACGGTCATCAGCCTGGCCAGTACGATATGTCAGGAGCTTCTGAAGGCGAAGCGGTGGGCCGAGATCGACTCGCTGTTCAAAGAGGTCTTCGCGGGGTTCATCGAGCACTACCGCGAGAACGAGTCGATCCTGCGCGCGGAGATCATGAACGCGAAGGCGAAGGGAAACTTTCAGCATGCGTGTCGATTAATTGAGGTAGCCTTTATGTTTATTGAATTGACACAGTAAAGCCTCGGTCACAAATGCCATTACGAACTGCTTCGAACGCCGAACTTACGATTTTCAGACAATGGACATTCGGGAAGACATTTGGAAAAACAAGGAGATTCGTACAAAATTATCATTCGTACGAAGCTTTGTGACCGTAGCTTAAAATACACACACACAGCATGTGCAATGCATTTCATGTTAGTTCGTTACAAATACACCGTTGCCCATAAAGATGGAATAACATTTTCTTTCCTCCTTTCATGAGATGATTTTGACAATATGATCTATTCTCGATAGTCAAAGTTTATAATCTCTCACAACTTTATCGTTCAATCTCTATGACTCTTTAGATTGATCACAAATTCTGAGAAGATATCAAGTTTATCTATCTACGCAAGACCCATTTATTCCCACTTTATTGTGAATGGTGTATTAAATAAATACTCCATGATAAAGTAATCTAGATCCGAATGTGATGAATCATTGAAATTATATTACATTTGCATAAAACAAGGATAATGGTAATGATGATGAAGAAATGAATGGATTATTGAGTGAAAGAATTGATTAAACCTGAAAGGATGAATGAACGAAAAAAAAAAGAATGCGTAAATAAATGAATTAAATTAAATGAAAGGAATGGATAAACGGGTGAATGAGTGAATGTGAATTTTTCCTATGAGAGATTGTTTGATATGGGACGGATCCGGTCTCTTAAAACCGTAGGATGATTGTTAAGCTACTACAACCTGAACCGAATTACTTCGGGGGGGGGGGAGGAGTAGTGAGCATTTTTTACTCAGCACACAACGCCCCCCCCCCCCTTGAGCTACAGAAGAAGAAAAAATGAGGGGGTGAGGGGGGTGGGCTCGATAGTTAGAGTTTATGCATTTTTAGAACTTTATTGATCAATCTTTGTGACTTTTGATCAATACATTTCTAGGAAGATATATACTTTATCTCTGAAGAATAAAACACAGTGTCACAATCATTTCGTGAAAAGTAGTAAGAACACCTATTGTAAGTTTATGGGCAACAGTGTGTATTCATGAATGCTAACCCATAGCTTATCGGATACAAGAAAGGAGTTTTAACCCTGTTAATGTTGAGACATGCTTATTCCAACTTCATGGGGTACATTGTATAATTTTTGTTCTTTCACGATAGATTGGATCGTTTCGAGATGGATCCGATCTCATAAAACTGTGGGATGAATGTCGGTACGAAATACAGAAGAAGTGCCTCAAACGACCTCTAACCGCCGTTGCGAAGTATAGAATCCGAGAGAGGTATTTCATCATTGCATCTTCCCTTCATTTTATGGAAAACTATGAAACTATTCTACTTTAAAAACATAGAAAAGTGCATTAAATGTGGAAACGAAATACAGAATGTTGAAATATCAACGTGTAAGTTGTTATATACATCGCTTTATTATGATTTAATTTGCCATGAACTCAAGGTGACCACAGTGTACATCAAACTAAATCCCCAGGGAGTGGAGATGGTGTATATATCATAATTATATCAATTAAAAGTGTGAACACTTTAATATAAAACGTATTTATCATATATCTATTTCGTCTCATTTGTATTACGTGTACACTGAAACGCACTTTACAAATTAGAAAATCAACAAATGCCATTCTGTACCCAGGAGTCAAACTGATCCTACAGTGTAGACATGATACTATCCATGCAGGGAGTGGAAATGATGTGTCATCATTATCATCATTGCTCAACATCATTATATCACTATAGTTATTGCTTTTGTTCATAATATTATTATGATTGCCACTATTGTGATAATGATTACTATTATCATAAAATATTGTTATTATTATCATTAATATCATCATTATTATTGTAGTATTAAAGTCGTTGCTGCTGTTGTTGTTTCATTTTCATCATTACTCTCTTTCCCAAAGGTTTCCTCCACCCAAGAGCATATGCCCATCAGGGGTACGCTCCAAGCACAGCCTCTCAACATCAACACGGGCAACACTCATGAACTTCTTTCGAACTGTTACAACATTTCCATCAACTGAGCAAAAGGTAGGATGCCCATCTCGTCTTGATCTCTTATCACTTTTGAGATTATAGTATAGACATTTTATATTGTAAACAATTAAATAAGTTGAATTGGTAAAACTATTAACTTCTTGAATTGTACCATACAAGCGCTGATATAGTGTTTTATACAAAGCTCAATATAATAACCATTAGTATAATTGTCATTGTTATAGTTGTCAGTAGTTCTATTGTCGTCATTGTCATCAACAAAGTACTATTGATAATGTTATAGAAAAATGGATTACCTTTTACTGTAATTTCATATAATGTTATTCTTTATTTATAAAGGAATTTCGTTCTATGCAGTATCCAAATTTACGTTTTTCTCTTATGTAAGGATGTCTTTGATATGGATATCTGATCATGCACCGATTTTCATGTGCTGAAATTTTAGAATCTAATTTTTATTTTTTTCTCTGTCTCCAATACCTTTATCACCATTTTCAAGCTGGAACTCGCATATAAAACTGATTTGACGCGAACGCAAGTCCACAACTGGTTTGCAAACAGACGTCGGAATTCGAAGAGTCGCCCTCTCGACGTACCTGACCCGCCTCCTAGCAACCCGCCTCAAAATGGTTACCATGGCAGCGGTTGGCACCAACCAGAAACCAGATCAACCAACCCGCTGACGATGCTCCACAACGCTGCCGAGTTCGTTGCGTCATTGGACGGCACTTTGCCTGCGAGTCACCATAGCCACGCCCTCGGCCACGCCCCAAATGGCACCCTTCACCCTGCCCCCGTTGTTGACGTCAACCACATGCAGTGGGGAAGTCCCGCCCCTTGCAGTGGTGTCGGGGCGCACCCGGCACCAAACGGGAGGGAATTTCCCCATTACTTCACAGGTTATTATCGGGGTGAATACCGCGAGAGTACCTACCGGGAAGGGGGATATGATTATTATAGACCCAATGAATGGGTGCCCACCTACTATTAAAGAATGCCACTAGGAAAGCATATGAGGTTCTTTCCCCCCTAACATTACAGAGAGGAATAATTAATGTGCATAAATGGCTCCTTTATACGGAAATTATGCATAAATTATGTTTATACATTTATGCATTTTAACGTTTCCCATGAACGTTTCCTGTCCAGCTCTCTAATAGTTTTGAGTTTGCTCGTAAAAAAAAACATGGTGCAGTCGATCGGTAATTCTCACTAAGTTTATAATTTATAAGTGTGTTCTAAAAATTAAGAAATTACTAAATCATTACATAATTCATAATTTCTACGTCATGTATTACAATAAAGAAATCATGATTTTTTAAAAAAATAGTTTTTAATGATTATCATAAACCATGAATGCTGTCTAGTTCTTATTGTTCCTAACTACGAATTAAAAGAAGAAATCAACACGGTATTCTATTAAGCATTGAAAGAAATTGATTTACTGAATTTGTGGTTCCATCTTTCCCCCTAGTTTTTGTTCTCTTGTCATATTACGTTTGGCCGATTTGGCGCAAGAAATATTTTGCAGTAGTATAATATAGAACTGAACCGTCCCATGTTTCCCCAAAGTCAGTTTTCATAGATTTTGTTTTCAATTGATTTCTGTTTTTCCTGCAAATCTGTATGTGCGTTGCTTTTCTTCAAATCTGTATAATTGTTTTTCAGCGAATCGAATTTCATTGTTTTTCTTGAAATCTATGTTCGTTGCTTTTCTGCAAATCGACTTTCTTTGTGTTTCATTTGAACCTAACTTATTGCATTGTTTTTCTTCAAATCTGTGTAGTTGTTTTTCAGCAAATCGATTATCATTGTTTTTCCAAATATCTATATGTTTGTTGCTTTTCTGCAAATCAAATTCATTGTGTTTCATTTGTGCCAATCTTCTGTCATTGTTTTTTTCTTCAAATCTATATCCGTTGCGCTTCTGCGAATCTATGTGTTTGTTAGTTTTCCGAAAAGCTATGTTCTTTGTCTTTCCGTTGATATAATGTTCGTTCCTTTTCTGCAAATCATATATTCACTGCTTTTCTGCAAACCATTATTGCTTTCCTGGACATAATTAATAAATATTATAACACGGCATATCAAAAACACAAAATTGTATACAAAATTTTGCACAAAATACATGTAGTGAATAATGTCCCCCAATACCCCAAATATTATTACCTTATCGACCCTCGGGTAAACGATGTATTTTTTTCCTTCCATTTTCCTATTTTCCGTGGTGGAAACTGTATAACCGGCAATTTGCCTTTACAACAAAAACAAATCTAGCCATTTATTTCAAGCATTTCACTGTTCATTTAATGTTATGTTAATCTGTAGTACATGTATTATCAAGACTATTTTATGAAAATTGTGATTTTTCTTATCCCAACTGTCCATTACATGCCCTAGTGCAATATATCAAATATTTTTTTTTAATGTTTTTATATATTTTACTTTACAAATTTGTGCTCTCTTAGTCTCTTAGTATGTATTTATATATTGGTATCGCAGGTTTTGTGCTTGTATTATTTCTCTTTGTCAAAAATAATTTGTAATACAAATACAATAACAACTCGCCAAGTTGTAGAGTCTGTGTGTCACCAGGGATATGAGAGTTAAACTAACATACCCTGGTGTCACCATTATATATAGCCTATATATATACCAAGTGCTCATATACATTCGTCAACATGCATATAATGTGTGGAATTCTATTATGTTCTTAATTTTGTGCAGAAATTCTGCACGTTTTACCTATATTATTTGTTCATTTCGTTTATGTTATCATATTAGGGCTAGTATTCATCAGCACTTTATCGACATATCCGTAGGAAATTATGATTACATAGTATACAGTCAACCCAATAACTGACAGAAAGTTTATTGACGTCCTTATCCGAAATAGCCCCGCCATTGTACAACCGTCATCACTTTGTAGACCTGATCAGTGTTTAGTTTTGTTGAAGTTGTCTTTAGTTTGAACATTTTGATTACTAGGCAAATTTTAAACGGTTTTTTGCCAAAATATGTTGTATATGGCTTATGCAAGGATTATAGTTATATTCATGTTATGTACATTCCACAGGTTATCTATGTGATGTAAACTGCTTTTGACTGCAGTTAGTGTTTCTTTCAGAAAAGTGATAGAAAAATCTGTAAAAGAAACGACACAACAAAGCGCTAAGAATTGTTGTAATCATTCATACCATACTCGATCTGATCACCTTTTGCTTAAAATTTAATTAAACATTATCCCTATTTGCTTATAAGCATTAAAGATAGCTTAGTTTTTGAACCCGTTATCTGGTTATTGTGGGGAGAGGGTAATGATGATAGTTTTGGACTTGCGTTCGCGTCAAATCAGTTTTACATGGGAGTTCCAGCTTGGAAATGATGATGGTATATATTTGGCTGTATCGCCTGGCTCCACCCACGGGATGGCTTGCCGTCCCACCACCCAATCGTCTTCCCCATTGACCCCCAAAATGACTTGTTAATCGGGGGTGATGAGAAATCTTTCGCACTTACCGACATTAGGGAATTTTAGAGTTGCACGTCGACATAGTGGACTGCTACCTGTGACGTCATTTTAAAGTCATTTTAAAGCCCTGCTCCAGTGCCTTAAAATGACGTCACACGTAGCAGTCCACTATGTCGACGTGAAAATTTATAAGTCCCTATTAAGACTGAATCCACTTTTAGTGAGTAACTTTACGGTTAGTACGAGATTAGTGGTCATGTCTAGGTGGCTAGTTGAAACATATTACATTATTTATATTCAAAAAAGGAAACGGTTTCTCTATTGGTTTTTCCTACGAAAGAGAGGATGGAGACATTTGATTTGATAGTATGGTTCTTTTGTACTGAACCCGTTTGGAGTGGTAATATGTGTTGACTTTTGATAACGTAGATAATCCATGAAGACAATCATACGTACAAAATACTGATTCAAGTAATTGCTGACATCGAAGCAAGTAGCGGCTGAAATCTATGTATTGCAGAACAACTAATCCAGTTTCGACAACATGACACATTATAACATGTAATGATTACTATTGATCTCACTTTAAGACAGTTCCGAGCATAATTCTTGCCATGAAAGTGCGGAATAAAATATTTCCGTTTGATGAAAGTGTGACCATTTAAAATCCATATGTTGTGTGAATGTTAGTACAATAGTTACCGTAAAAGGAAGAGGAATAATCTCCAAATCGTTCATGATGCAAAATAATGTCGACTCTTTTGTATATAGATAATATATAATTCTGATAACGGTAGCATTCTAAGGACGAATGATGGTAATTCCAATTACAACTCATCAAGATAATTTGTTATCCCCGATTTATTATGTACATACCTTTCCATGTTATCGTTTATAAGCGTTCACGAGTTGTTTTCTTGTTCGGGCATTAAACTTTTTATCAGAAAAAAAAAATCTGAGTTTCGTACCAATATGTGATTCGACTCGATGTAAAGGTTTTATGGAATAATACAGACTTGAAGTTTGTGCGACGTATGTTTTTTTTTCGAAGAGAAAACGGCCTCAATGCCTTAACAAAGGCCTTCAAAAATAGAGCTAAAAATGTAGTGAAATACTCTATTCATTCACCATAGTTCATGGAATTAGAAACAGTTTTAGGTCGGTTTTGTTTGATTTGATTGATAAGAAAGCATGTGTGTTGATTGTAAGTAAGCAACCAGGGACTGGCGGTATGAAGTCCTCTTCGCGGGACTTGGTAATAAGTATTAATTGCCTTACCAAAGGACACTAGCGTATCGACTTGGTTTCGAACCCGGGACCTCCCGGTTACGAGACCGCTGCTCTACCACCGAGCCATCACGCCTCCCCTAAGACGTTCGACGTTACAAAATTCTTTTAAACGAATTTATGAACTTTCTTTTTGGAAAATATAGTGACAATTTGTATTCAATACCCGCTCCACGAATGGATGGAATACCAATTGCGTACATTAACGGCTGCTATGTCGGGCAGGCTGCGAGCTATCGACCGATTACATCACAACTGTATTTGACTTTCTGAACGCTATTATGCTCTAATGGTCGGGAGACAGATTGAAAAGTAAAGAAAAATGTTGCTCTGTCAAACATTGGACAAGCTTTACAAATGACGTCACTGGTTATAACACTAGAAGAGGCATGTATACAATAGGCCATTTCCGTAATGTAATCAATTTAATGCACACATCTTTGTTGAGTGCCTCATTAGATTATTGTTCCATTCACCTGTTTTACGAATAATAATTGTTTTTCAGTAGTCGGAATGCGAATTGCATACATTACGTGGGGTTAAATAGGACAAACCATAACATGTGTCTTACCTAGCGACAATTAATGTATGCAAGTCGCATTCTGACTATTGAAATACAATAATTGTTAAACAGGTGAATTAAATAATTTCTAACATGTCACTCAACAAAGATGTGTGCATTAAATTTGATTACATCACGAAAATGACCATTGCCGATTTATGAGTGAACTTTAATTGTTACTGGAAACGTGGAAGTGTTTCACGTTTATTGCGACTCGATTCCGAGATTTAGTGTGTGGATCATTACATCATGGAACTGGGCTTTCTATATGACCATTTCTTCGTAGCAATTCATATAATGTGCTACTTGCTTCCACTCTCGTCTTACGTATCAAGTCTAGAGGTAAGTTGATTTTAGGGTAATTTTACGTCTTTTTACCACATTTATACTGTATTACTTGGTTTGACGGTTACCGCACTTGAAGTTTGCACTCGGCTGTTTTCGTAATGTAACCAAATTTATGCATATGTCTTTGTGAAACGCCTCGATGCGAATTATTTCATTCACCTGTTTACGAATAAACGTACCTCTATAGTCGGAACTCAAATGGGCCATTTTCGTAATGTAACCAAATTTATGCATATGTCTTTGTGAAACGCCTCGATGCGAATTATTTCATTCACCTGTTTACGAATAAACGTACCTCTATAGTCGGAATTCAAATAAGGCCATTTTCGTAATGTAACCAAATTTATGCATAATGTCTTTGTGAAACGCCTCGATACGAGTTATTTCATTCACCTGTTCACGAATGAATGTATTTTAATAGTTGGAATACAAATTGCATACCCCACATTAGTTGTTGCTAGGTAGGACAAACATTAGGGCTTGCCCTACCTTGCATAATAAGGGACTTTTAGATTTGCGTGGACTAATACGTGTGACGTCCATTCAAGGCAGTGTATTGCAAGGACGTCGATCGTAGCATAGACCAGGGTCCCGTTGCATAAAACTTGCCATTGATGGTAACTTTGCCATCAATGGCAACTACCATGGTAACAGGGCTCAATAGCCAATCAAAATGAAGGTTTCCATGGTAGTTACCATTGATGGCAAAGTTACCGTCAATGGTAAGTTTTATGCAACGGGCCCCTGTTGTCTTCGTGCGAATCTAAAAGTCCCTATCATATGCAATTTGAATTCTGACTTTTGAAGTATAATTATTCGTAACGGGTGAATTTAAAAAAAAGTCGTATCAAGGCACTTCAATATTTATTTGGTTACATTACGAAAATGGTCTATTTGCCGCAGTAAATGCTATGCAGATTAAATTCCCCATAAATATTTGCATGCGCACACTCGTCTAAAATGAACGAGGTCATTCTCGTGTCGTTCCAACTAGAGTGGGGAGCATATGCAGATTAGTCATTTAATCCAATGACTGTATAATAATAATTACAATGAAAAGCGCTTACAAATGGAGTGTAAATCACCCTGCAAACGTGACTACAATTGCTATTATTATCATTATTATTATTATCAGTACCGGTGTCATTTGGATATGACCCCATTTGTATCTCTTCTGGAAGTGAAATGCACTAATTTTTTTTCATAAAATTTATTTCTTCAATAACAATAATCATGTCAGTTTATTTACCAACAGGTACATCAACATATGTCCCAAGACGAATTAGTGGATATTTTTGGAGTTAAATCGTATAGCGAAGGTATGTAATACTTAACAACAAAATATACGGTAGTTAACAAACAAAAATGCAAGAGTTAGGAACTGAAATAGTCAAAGTTTATTCTTCATGAGTTTAACGTTTATCAATCAATGGTTTCTTGAATAAAGGGACAAGAGAGGGATGGATACAACCTTTGAATATTGAGAAGAAAGTTAACAAATTAACATAATAAAGGCTATTTCATTATACCTCAACCTTAGTTGGTCATTACCTTTCAAAATGCAGTTCCTGAGTACGAGCTCGTCCGGCCAATCAGAGTGAGGAGACATCGGCCAAGTCCATCACGTGATCAAACTTCCAGCCAATCACGTCACGGTGTCGGTGACCGTTCCTATCTGATCCGAGCGTTCGGCGAAGAATATATGCTCGATTTGGAGCCGGATAACTGTGAGTAGTTGGCCGAGTACACAAGCGCAAAGAGAGGGTTAAGAGGTTAAGAGAGAAGGGGAGAGGGAGAGAGAGAGAG
>BEXV01002727.1:20127-39442 GCA_003118195.1 Hemicentrotus pulcherrimus | reverse complement strand
AGGGAGGGGGGGGGGGGGGGGGGTAGTAAGGGGAAAAGGGAGAAGGGGGACATAGAATGCACACAATATAAGGTGTAAAACAAAGTCCGATGTATGCGTATGAATGCTATTATCCTATACCTACACCTTATTAATATATTTCTATTTAGGCACGACCTATCGAGAAAAGACATCTTCACAGGGTCGACTGTACATGGCGTACTTGGGCTTGCCAACATGGCGTCTGCTTGCGTCAGATCAAGACGGTGTTCAATCGTTGAAGACAACGGTCTAGCAACAGGATTAACGGTGGCACACGAAATAGGGCACGCGTAAGTATACAAGAAGCTTATGGCTGTGCCCGTTAATCTTTTTATAAAATATATTGATATCAAATGAGATTCTAACATTGAGGTAGTTGACTTTTATTAACTTTCATTTTCTCACTTGCAGGGGCCGTTTAAAACATATTTGCAATAATCATATATAGGGAGATCGAATGTAACTATGATTGAAAAATTTCCTACAGGGAAAATGTAAAATATTTTGAGTATTTTAGTGTAACATGGCAAATGGAAGGGGGACTCGCAAAATACATCACAAAGTTGCCAATTTGTGTTTTTAATTATTCACTCCTTAAAATATCATAACTTTCTGATTTATACAAAAACTTTAACTGACCTGTTTCTCTCATTTTTCTGCAGGGTTGACTTTCCCCTTTAAGTATTGTGGCATAATAGTTGTATAATACCGTCAAAAATGTAAGCTGATTGTCTGAAAATGTGAGGATGGTCTGTTTTTTGGCTCCTCATCTTCACTTTTTTTTCTCTTTCTTTTCAGGCTGGGTATGGGGCATGACGGCGCCGGAAATAGCTGCCCGACCTCAGGTCACATCATGGCCTCTGTGACGTCATCGGGAGCCGGTGCTTACACCTGGTCGGAATGCAGTGTGGGATATCTGAATTCTTTTCTTCGGTTAGAGGATAATAATCCTAGAACCTAGTATACAAATGATACACATCAGTGAGGGCATTAGTAAGAATTACCCACACGAGGTACCTTTGGAACAGTCTATACGCCGAGGCGATAGCCGAGGGCGTTTGGACTGTTTTGAAGGTACCAAGTGTGGGTAATTTTACTAATGCCCGAACAAAATGATGTGTATTATTTGTTTCATAAGATAATGTGTATTATTTGTTTTATAAGATAATGTTCTTTTTGTTTCATGAAGTAATGTTTTACATGATTTTGATAAATAATAATTATATGCTTATATAGCGCCTAACACTTACTTTGTCAGAAGTCTCTAAGCGCTCTACAACAACGCAGCATAATTACCCTGGCTTTAGCAGTGCAGCTGTTACGCGCGCTGCGTTTCAAGGAATAAATTCCTACCAGGTACCCATTTACTTCACCTGGGTGGAGTGTGGCAAATGTAGATCAATGCCTTGCCAAAGGACATTAGTGCAGCGGCGGGACTCGAACCGCGGACCTTGTGATCGACAGTCCGGCGACGTATCCACTCGACCACAACACCGGTCATTATCCAAATTACGCGTCTGGCCAAAAAAATATTCCTGGTCACGTATACGCTTTCAACCAATAATTTGATTATGATCCACGTCATCATCTTATAACATCATTAAAAGACGTACAGTAGTGAGCTCTCGTGGGAAATAGACCGGTTCACATATATATTGATATTGTATGTATACTTTTCAAAGAACGGTTGTTCTTGATAACCTGAAAGTTTGTCAAATTATCATAGTTAATCAAACTTTACTTTATTTAAATACTCTATATAGTTGACCCTGCCTGAAAACTAAAGAAGATTGAAAAACGTTTTTTTCCAAATTAACCTATTTGATTGACCATCTCTTTGTTTAAAGATAAGCTTGAGTCACAAAATGATCACAAAAAACTCACAAAATCCAACAAAACTTACACTGAATGTTCAAGATTAAAAATGAATGACATGTGCCAAACGATCTTGGTAGATATTGTATAGGGACTGCGGAATGAGCAAAAAAGAATCGAAAATCAAGGTATGTAGGCCCGGAACCATCACAGGTCACTATGTGCAAATGAGATGTGGTTTTTATTGAAGATGATTTCCAGCAAGTTTTGTGAGGTTTTTATTGTTCTGGTTCAAACAATCAATCCACTGCAGAATAAACAATCCAGAATTAATAAAAGCCGTGTTCTCTCGACATACGATGCCCATGCCAGAGCTCAAGATTAGCTTTAAGTTAGGTTTTCACCAACTTACTGGTTACAGGTCACCGATATCACACTGTCTTAATGATGAACCGGCTATGAATAAGAACCTTTCCCTCTACCGAGGCTGGCGACCGGGTCAACTCTTCCACCGTAACGAGCAGTGTAAATTCCTCTATGCAGATAGCAGTGGGTCGTGCTTACATCGGCAGGTAACACTCTAGTGTGTGTGTGTGCGTGTGAGTTTGAGGGAGAGGGTTAAGTTATTGTTTTATATAAGTGAATAACATTTACAATTGACATATATATTATATGTTTAGGTACTTATACATGTTTAGGTACTTATACTTATACAAAAACTTATTCATATATATATATATTATATTATATAATATATATATATATATGAACAAGTTTTTGTTTAATTATGTTTATATATACATACATATATATAAGCGATCAATATTGAACACGTTTATTTTATTCAATTGTGTGTTATTGTTAGTATTACACATTTGGAGAAATAAAACAAAATTGCTTTTAACAAAATATAAGAAAAATGTGTGTGTGTAATGTAATTGGGTTTTTACAGACGTGTATCAATCGGATATGATTATTAAGGTCTGAGGACCGACCTTTAACCTCACCATCCGAGAGACGTGACTCAGATTCGAACCGGGGTCGCCTGAGCCAGTTTGTAGGCAAAGACAGAGAGCTGACCAAGTGAACGTGCCGCTAGACCAACTCACATCCTCACTATCTGTCTATCCGGTGTTTTATCGTCCCCAATTACGATTTCACTTTGTGATCAAAAACCTATAACATCTAGCGGGACAACAACCCTCACACCGACAACTAGCTCAAGACAACAACATTTAGAATCCCCTGACTACTACCCAAAGACAACTCCCCCCCCCCCTGGACAATCACCAAGGCACTTTAGTACAATTGACCTTGGGCAACTACCCTTTAAAAGGGCAATATTTTTGTTGTCACGTATATAGAAATGGTTCGGGTGATACAAATCTGGAAAAAAGAACAATATCAAGCAAAAGAAGAAATAATTAATACAGGATCATAATTTTCTTAAAGTGATTTCCTACTACACAAGCAAAATATTTAGGGGCAACTTTTTTTTAAACGTAATTTTTACCAAAAAGATGACAGATTGGGTTTGGCCAGAGTCACGTGCACCCTGCTTTCGGTTTCACCACTGACCTCTTTATTATTATTTGATAAAAATCTCGATCCATTTATAGACGGACTGTGCAAAGCTATGGTGTATGAGAACAAAAAATGGTAAAAAAATCTGCAGCACCAACCGCTCACCACCAGCCGATGGCACTGAATGCGATGACGGAATGGTGAGAGTACTCCTCTCTCTCTCCTACTTCTTCTTCTCCTTCTCCTTCTTCTCCTTCCTCTTCTTCTCCTTCTCCTTCTTCTCCTTCCTCTTCTTCATCTTCACCTTCTTCTTCCCATCCTTCTTCTTCTTTTCCTCCTTCACAGTCTTCTTCTTCTTCCTCTTTATCTTCTTCTTCTCCTCCTTCTTCTTCACCTTCTTTTTCCTCTTTATCTCCTTCTTCTTCCTCCTCCTCTTCTTTTTCTCCTTCTCCTTCTTCTCCTTCTTCTTCTTCTTCATCTTCTTCTTCTTCTTCTTCTCCTTCGTCTTCTTCTTCTCAAATTCTACTTATTCTTCTTCTCCTTCTCCTTCTCCTTTCCTTCCCCTTCTCCTTTCCTTCTCCTTTCCTTCTCCTTCTCCTTCTTCTTCTCCTTCTTCTTTCCTTCTCCTTCTCCTTCTTCTTACTCTCCTTCTTTTTCTCCTTCTTCTCCTCCTTCTCCTTTTTCACTTTCGTTCTCCTTACTTTTTTTATAATCATTTATTTATCTACTTAGTGTTACTTAATTATTGTTTTATTATTATCATCATTATTATTACTACTACCCTATTGCACTTTTTTCTCGGTATTCATCAGTGTTTTTTTCTTCGTATACTTATTCTTTTCTTATTCTTGAAATGATTTACTTAGATAATTTGAATATTGATGCTCTAAAATGTCCAACACAAAACGTAAAATTCCAGTTGATATCGTTCACCATTAACTGTATATAAAAAGGCAAAACAAAGTAAAGAAACCGAAACAGAAGCAAAAACAAAACAAAACGAATGAACAAACAATTAAACGAAAACAATTATCGGACAATGTCAGACGTGTTTTAATTATCACGATTGTTATCTCTCTTTCAGTGGTGTATTGGTGGACAGTGCATTTCTTACGGAGACGAAGGCCCCGAACCTATTCATGGCCAATGGTCCGAATGGGAGCCGATGTTTTCCGATTGTTCGCGAACCTGTGGCGGTGGGATCCGAAGAAAACGTCGGCATTGCAACAGTCCCACGTAAGATAAGTTATAGAGTGGTTTAGTGTGTCGTCATAAAAAATACACAGCATTTTAGAATTTATTCATTTTTTCTTCATTTTCTGAAAGAGCATCAGAAATAATGTCTGAATGTCGAAAACCAATTGCGTATCTGCTGAGATATGATCATCTGAATAAAAATATGTCCTATAGGAACTCAGTGTTACAGTGCTCTGGTTCATTAGCTGTTTATCATAATTATTTAGTAAGTTTTGGAGAGTAATTCCCCTATATTAAACGTAAAAATGGAATTTAAAAAAAAACAGTTTAGTAATCATTCAATAGATTATACGAGGAAGAGATTTTAAGCTAGATTTAATCATGGAAAATCAAAGTTGCCTTTAGTTTAAGTACAATCAAATTCAGAGCGGAATAATAATCATAATATTTAAAATTATGATCGTAGAGAAACAAAACAACACGCCATAAACGTCAAAAACAGGCAAAATATGCATGTGGAGATATATACAAAAAAAAAAACGACTAAGAATATCTAATTCTAGAAAAAATGGAACTGAGCTTACCATTTATTTGCAATATGTTATATAATATTTTCATTAATTATTGACTTCAAATTATTTTATTCAATTCAAATTATTTCCTCTTTTAAAATCATTTAGGCCTTCTTTTGGCGGGTCCCACTGCCAAGGGGAAGATACAGAAATAGAAACGTGCAACGTGTTTGTGAGTTTGCTAATTTTATATTCAGTATAAAGGTGTAATCATTACAATTGTTTATATTATGATATTAGTATAGTTATTTTGACTTTTGTTAATAATTGATGATTTCAAGGTTNGTTACCATCTGCTTTGAATATATTAATAAACAATCTCAACTTATTTCAAGATAATTAACTTGACGCCAAACGCCATTATATAATTCATATGTTTCATTTACTTGTTTTGTTAATAGTCTAAATGTAGTTTGAAATGGGATAATAAAGTCCTTCTGAAGAGGTAAAGAGAGAAAGAAAAAAATTAACGCCAAATTCAATAGCCTTGTGTACCACCTATTGATGTATGGACATTCCAATAACATATTACATATAACCTTACCTTGAATTCTGCAGACACTGGATATACACAAACAGGGTTTTACAACTCTGATGATTCAAGTATAGGGGAAGAAAACACGATACAATACTGTACGGAATATGATGAAAAGTCTATAATGTCATATACCAACATTGAATCATTAAATGATGAAACGGAGATTGATTGCTTTATTTTGTTTTCTTCATTATTATTAGAACTGTCCCGATTCCAACCAGTACCAGTTTGCCGAAGAACAGTGTGGATCCCGAGACACTACTCCGTACAAGGATCAGCTCACGATGTGGTTCCCTTATACAGATAGAAGCCGTGAGTTGTTGTTGTTTTTTCTTTTATTTTGGTAAAATTATCAAAATCTTTCCAATCATTTATTTTATTTCATTAGCAGCATGAAATGAAACAGAAGAATTGTTAAATGACAAGATATATCCAATGTTGAGGGATTTAAGCAACAGAGATTTAACAGCCTTAAATCGCATAAGTTTACTTTTTTGTTGTTGCTTGTTGTAGAATTTTTGGCTTTTGAATTTGATCCAATGCCCCCTCCGTTGAAAATGGTCGAGTAATAACCTTATTTCCAACAGCAACGAATACACCGCTTGACAATAAATCATGATGTTTTTTCCTTCTATATTTTATATCCTAACACGCATTGATTACTTGTCGCCATATCAGATTGTTTAGTTACAAAAAAAGGTTGAATTTTCTATGTTATATTACAAATGTCATGTGATATTCATTTTTTGTTGTTCATGTTTTGATTGAGTTATGAAAATGTTTGTTTTTATGTTTTTATTTCCGTATAAAATCATCACAATATACAAATACATACATAAATGAGATTTACGGCGGATAGCCCATTTCAGGCGTATTAACAAAATACGCCTGTTCTTCCACGCGAAGAATTAGTAGAATTGAATTGATTACATTTCTTACAAATACAGAAACGTCTGGTGATGATTTCTGCCAGCATAACTGTGTGTCCTATGATCTCAAGAAAGTGGTCAAGTTTGGTCAGTTTACAGACGGCACTCGATGCGACGTTCTCAATCCATTGGAAGACAGCACGGCCATGTGTGTTGAAGGCGAGTGTAAGGTAGGGACTCAACATTTATTTAGTGACCCTGTCGATAGTGACAAATGAAATTGGGATTATATGGCATAAGATGACATCATTTTAAGCGGATTTCACCTATTCACAATGACTTTGCATTAATTTAGTACCGATCATCGCCTCAGCTAAATAGGCAAGCCAATCGGGTGCACATGTTATGTCGTCACCATATAACTGCGGCAAATTTGACTCGTGTTGAGCCGTAATTTGGAGAGGTACAGAAACGGTTTTTTTTTTTACTTAGCTTTTGTGCAATACTGAAGGGGACATGGCCCTGATAAGCAGGGGTGCTGGGGGTGCTGCAGCACCTCCCGAATTTTTAACAGGGGGGCACAGCACCCCCTGCAAATTTTGTTATCCTATAAAATGTATCCCTCGAAGATATTTTTTTAATTTTATTAATATAATTTGAAGAAGAAAACAAAAAATTGTGGTAATTGGTGACCCAAAACGACAGAACTACCCCCCCCCCCCAATACCGATCGACCAAATTTTCAATTTTTGGGTCCAAAAATATGTCCTCTTACGAGAAAAAAGGACTATAAATTATAATCTAGAGTAGGAAAATTGAAGGTGCGGCGACATAATCCCACACACACTTGTTTTTTAATGACACTTTTACACTGAATGAAACCTAGCTTATAAGTAGGTTTTCTTTTTATTTATGTATTTAATGATCAACAGAACCTTCTATGGTGTCATGAATTATTATTCGGGATCACTTATTTCATTTCCATGTTATTTTTTTGTCAAATGTATTATGCTTTGTTAATTATGCATGGAATATGAATGAAAGCAACCAATCACTACTCATGAATCTTGTTTCATATTTTATCTCATTGCAGCATTTTGGATGTGATCTCGAGGAAGAGTCTGATCGACGTTTCGATTCCTGTGGAGTTTGTGATGGAGATAACTCGACATGTGAGATACAGACTGGTGTCAGTCACGCTCCCGCGCATTATGGTAATCATTAGACGTATGTGTTTAATCAGGCATATAATTAATTAGTGTTCTGTCATTTGGATATGTTTTTATCTTACTTCTGTACCTTTGTTTATAATGCCGATGCTTTTTATGTGATCTCTTTTGTTTTGGTTTTGTTGTTGTTTGTTTGACAAGTGCGCCTTGAACATTTTATTTCAAGTAGATTCGGTGCCTTACAAAATTCACATATTATTATTATTATTATTATTATTATTATTTTCACCATCATCATCATTTTCATCTTCATCTTTATCTTCATCGTTATTATCATCATCTTCATCATTATTATCATTCACTTATTGCTTGTAGGTCACGGGGTCTAGGGTCCGAATCAGCCGCCCCCCCCCCTTCACTTTGATTTCATCTTTTGTAAAAGGGAGAATAAAGGCAAGAAATTATCAAGGCAGGTTTGTCTTTATTCTTTCCCGTTTCTACTGAGCAAGTCTGGGAAGGCTTGATGGCAGTGATGTAGTTGGGGCCGGCAGTTTCGAGTCACGAGGCCGCTGAATAATGTTTCTTCCATAGGTTTTGTACTCACGAATCAATATGGGGTCATAAATGAAAAAGAGCGAGATATTGTAGCGTTTCGGATATTTTGGCGATATTAGATAGTTGGATGTTTGAGACATCATCAAGGGGGCGTTTCATGAAGAAAAAAATCAGTCAGTGGTTTTCACCGACTAATACTGTTTTCACCGACAAATCGATTGTCACTGACTATTTTCCAGGCCTCTGATTGGTCAAACTTAGCGCCGTCAGATTTTGGCGGACAAAATGTTGATGAAACACCCCAGTGCTCGGTTATTTGTTGTACTGCACCTAATGTTAATGTTACACAATCTTTGTGTGTGCTTTTTTTTTCTTTCTTCAGATTATACTACTCTTTTGGAGATCCCGATTGGTTCCACTTTCATCAACATCACGCAACCGTGCGGAGATTGCCATTTCGGTAAGATGATTAAATCGATCTAATTAGTTGACTTTGCCACCTGCCTGTCTTTCTAAAAAACAACGTTTATTATGTCTCTGAATGCTTTGCAAGTTATAATTTGTGGTATGATGATGATGATAATTTGTTTTCTCCTTATTGCTAATAAAGCACGTGTTTGCTCGTGAGTAAGCAATCAGGGGACCGATGGCCTTGAGTCCTCTCAGAGTGACTTGATCATGAGGATTAATCACTTTTCAAAGGGCACTGGCTTATCGGATCGGCTCGGCACCCGGGAGCTCCCGGTTACGAGACCACGAGTGCTCTACCACCTGAGCCATCGTAATATTCAAGGTGGGATGTGAAATATAAAACAATTAAAGAGAAAACTAGACTTCAAAATGAGAAAAATTGAGTTTGTGTATTTTTCTTTACAGCATTGATAATAGAGGACCAATACGTCATCGGTGGTGATGGAGAAAGGGGGAAGTCCCGTGCGTACGCAATGGGGGATGACGTCATATCTTACGTAGGTGGAGATGTGGAAAGTATCCAAATCAGGGGACCTACCCGCTCAAAAATGACTATACAGGTGTGTTTGTTAATGTTCACTTAGTTCATGATAGGGACTTTTAGATTTGCACGTCGACTCAGTGGACTGCTACGTGTGACGTCATTTTAAGGCACTGGCGCAATGCCTTAACATGACGTCACACGCAGCAGTCCACTATGTCGAAGTGCAAATCTAAAAGTCCCAATAAAAAGGTTGAGCTCTATATGATAAAAATATGAAAAATGACTGGCGAGCATTATTATACTTATAATTTTAGAATGGAAGAATGTCATAGATGGATGTCCCCTAAAAAGGACTACTCTTCAAAATAATGACCTCATTTTGAAAAATATGACAATTCAAACATTTTGCCCACGTCGATTACTCTCGGATACAGTTTGTCAGATATATAGGGTTAGGGATAGGGTTGTAATTTGATTTGGATGATGATGATGATGATGATGATGATGATGATGATGATGATGATGATGTAGTAGTAGAAGTAGTGGTAGGCTTACAGTACTTGGTCCAGGTATGTAGTTGAGCGTTCGGTTGGCGTCGGAAATTTACGGAGGAGCAAACCAGCGCCCGAACATTATTATGCTTACAACCTAAAACTTCAATCAATTTATTCAATTGAAGCAGCCAGAAACTAGATATTGTTTTTCATATTGAATCTCATGTTCTCTTTCACTTAACTGAACAGGTTTATGCGTCTAGATACCATGTTTCAGATGATGCCGAGAAGAGCTCAGAAGCGCGCTGGGTTTTCTTCAAACCGATTCAAGATAGACCTGAATACCGNTATTTATTCAATTGAAGCAGCCAGAAACTAGATATTGTTTTTCATAATCTCGTGTTCTCTTCCACTTAACTGAACAGGTTTATGCGTCTAGATACCATGATGCCCAGAAGAGCTCAGAAGCGCGCTGGGTTTTCTTCAAACCGATTCAAGATAGACCTGAATACCGGTGGAGTATTGTTGATACACCTTGCAGCAAAACGTGTGGTTTCGGTCAGAATTTATTAGTTATCATTGATAGAAAAATGTGATGATGATGATGAGGATGATGGTGGTGGTGGTGGTGGTGGTGGTGGTGGTGGTGGTGGTAATGGTGGTGGTGATGGTGGTGGTGATGGTGATGATGATGATTATGATGATGATGGAGATGATGATGATGATGGAGATGTTGATGATGGACATGATAATGATGGAGATGACGATTAAAATGATGATGATGCTGATGGTGGTGGATACGGTGGTGGTGATAATGTTGATGATAATGGTGATGGTGGTGATGATGGACATGATAATGATGGAGATGACGATTAAAATGATGGTCATGATGACGATTATGATGATGATGCTGCTTCTGCTAAATGGTGGTGATGGTGATGATGATGATGGAGATGATGATGATGATGGAGATGCTGGTGGTGGTGGTGGTGATGACGCTGATGACGCTTCTGCTGCTGCTGCCCATGATGATGAACTTAATTATGATGCTAATGATGAACATGATGGAGATGACGATCATTAAAATGACGGTTATAATGATGATTATGATGATGCTAATGATGATGCTGCTGCTTCTGCTAAATGGTGGTGGTGGTGGTGCAGTAATGATCAATTTTTTTTTAAAGTATAAGTTGTTCATCGCTTTTGCGACCAGGCCAGGGTCGTAGCTAGGATATTAATGAATGGGGCGTGGGACATTGATGTGGTTAATTTGGCATGTGTGCGCTTGTAAAACGGCGCCTGGCTAGAATACTCCTCAGGGAGCGGAGCGTGTGCACTATCATGCGCGGATTAGCAATTGAATCCAATGACCAGGATAATACTAATTACAATGTAAAGCGCTGAGAAACGTAAAATTAAGCTCCAAAAAACTTGTGACTTTTATTATCATTATAATTGCCTAACAACTTTATTTTAAATAACAATATTAATAGCTATTTTATAGCGCTTTTCAGGACCGAAGGCCCTCTCAAAGCGCTTTATAGATTATTACCCCGCGTTGGATTCAGGCTTACCCGCACACAATGTATGCACATTTTCCACTCCCTGGGGAGCATTCCAGCAAGGCGTCATTTTTACAAGCGCACACTTGCTATTAAATCTCGCACATTAGCTTTCGCATTTAACCGGGTACCCATTTAACATTCTGGTCTATACAGGGCTGCAAACGCAAGAAGTTACCTGTACAGAGCTTGGGCTTGTTGGAACTCTCGATGGTAGATCTGTTGAGCCTTTTCATTGCTTTCATCTCGAGAGGCCTGAACCAGTTACAGAACCGTGCAACGAGTTTGATTGCCCACACAGGTAATTAATATAACTTTGAATATTCATTAGAAACCAGAATGTCGAGGGAGACGAGGGTGTCGAAAGTTATGCATGTTTATCATTATCGTTTCTCCTCCCCTTTTTTTTTCTTCTCCATATTAACATGAAATCACAAAGGAGGTTTGTCGACAAACCTTAGTTTTCGTGCGTCATATGACGCGTTTCGACTCGTTTTTACAAACAAGGTTTTAAAAAAAAAAAACCGTCATATGACGTACAAAAACCATAGTTTTTCGACAAACCTCCTTTGTGAATTCGAGCCACAGAGTTCCAAAAAATCAATCCAAGGAAACTTAATTCGGGAACTTAATTTTCCTTTCCATCACCTGTAAAGATGTGCGAATATTATCATGACCTATTACACGATCTGAACATAATTTCTAGGGATGTACAGTACAACAGGGTATTCAAATTGAACTTATTCGATTTTGCGAAAGTCTTTGCGATCTTGTTTTTTCTCAGTATTTGATTGTTCGATTGTTTAGGGGGAGGCGTGGGGTGCTGTCAGATAGATAGATTGATAGCTATCAGAATGTAAGCTAAAATGATGTGCATAACCACAATAATTTCTTCAAACTTTTTTTTTATTTGCTGACAGATGGGAGCTAGGTGAGTGGGGCGACTGCTCTGCATCCTGCGGAGTTGGCGTGAGGGTCCGTCAGTCATACTGCGTCCGGGAGAATACCCCGGTGCTGATCGAGATCCTCCCCCTTGGGACGTGCGCGGACAGGGTAGAACCTTTGCTAGAGGAACTGTGTGAAGCACCAGCTTGTTTCGAAGAAGGAGGAGGTACGAGTAGGGGTCGTTTTGACAGGTTTCATTTTTGGGGACGTTGGACCAAATTTTCCAACAAGTTTGACGAAAAAATTCCTCAAAACTCATCACCACCTCCTCCGCAAGAGAATAATATAAGATTAACGGTTTAAAAGATTTCCCTACAATTATATTTGCTTCCATGCTTTTAATATGCATTCAAAAATTAAATTAGATTGGTGATTATGACTTTAACTGAGGAAAAATGGCATGGTTGTTTATAAACTCGCTAGGGCATTTTCCATTTTTATTATGGGATTATTTTCACTCTCCAATAGGCAAGTGCCCCATATCTCTTTAAGTGCTGACTTTGGGGCATCATCAAACAGTTTTCAAATTGGACCACTTGGAGGGCGATCTATTATGACATGTGTCCCTATGACGGCATTTTTATTTATTTATTTTTCACCCCTGGCAACACAATTTTCAAAATGTTTGCATTTGGCCACCTCCCAATACGCCATGATAACTAACCGATTTCAGTGGTCACTTGTACAGGTCATCAAAAAAAAAAAGGTAATNAAAATCGTATGGTTGTTTATAAACTCGCTAGGGCATTTTCCATTTTTATTATGGGATTATATTCAATCTCCAATAGGCAAGTGCCCCATATCTCTTTAAGTGCTGACTTTGGGGCATCATCAAACAGTTTTCAAATTGGACCACTTGGAGGGCGATCTATTATGACATGTGTCCCTATGACGGCATTTTTATTTATTTATTTTTCACCCCTGGCAACACAATTTTCAAAATGTTTGCATTTGGCCACCTCCCAATACGCCATGATAACTAACCGATTTCAGTGGTCACTTGTACAGGTCATCAAAAAAAAAAAGGTAATTTGTTTACAAGGTTTCTAGGAAGACAATTTTTGTCCCATCTGTCATGTTTTTTCTTGACGGCCTTTATTTGTAATATGTAAAGCCGACTATAATGGACCTAATATAGGAGATTGCTCTTTCATCTGTTTTTATGGTTTTGTTTTGTTTTTAAACAGTCACATGCAATAAAACCATTTATGCATCAGAGGGTTCGTTCACATCTCCTAACCACCCCGGGAACTATCCGACCAATATTGACTGTATTGCCAGAATTAAAGTTAATCCGGGTTCCTGGATTGATCTGACCTTTGAAAGCTTCGAGTTAGAACCGGCTCCTGGCTGCATATTCGACTATGTAGAGGTAACAATACTGCAATATAGCTCTCTGTTGGGGTTTGTTCATACTTACATTATAAAACGTTTCCGATCGCTCTCTCTCTCTCTCTCTCTCTCTCTCTCTTTCTTTCTTCCCTTGCACATCTGTCTCTCTTCTTTTCTTTCCAGTCTCCTTTAAACAAAAAATCTTTCTCTGCTCTTTTAATTTAAACTATTCCTCTCTCCATCTCACATTTCCTGTTCTCGATTATGTTTCATAAATGCCAGTGGTATTCTTCCCGATTCTAATCATTTACTCATTCCATTTTATTAACCTAAAAAAATCATCACGAATGTTATCATGTGGAGCTGAAAACACATGTTCAATACAGTTGGCAAATCATAGAGTTCAAAATGAATCATAAGCGCATAAATTCGGTTCCTTTCTCTGTCTATGCAGGTATTTCAGGACCGCGAAGACGGAACAAGGACATCAATTGCAAGACTTTGTGGAACCCGAAGATTTACATCCTCAGTAGTAGTTCAAGGTAACTCTGCCAGCGTCTTGTTTCATAGTGACGTCATTGTTACCAGGCGGGGTTTTGTTGCCAATTTTAGTGAACTTGATCCCTAAAAGGACTAAGTAGGACAAATTATGAAGGCGTCATCAAAAATGATTTTCTGTAACGAAAACGAAAGTGCTTATTTTCACAAAACTAGTCATGGTTAATTATCCAGGCCAGTCAGAGGCGGTTTTAATTTGTTGCCAATTTGAGTGAGCTTGATCCCTAAAATAAATTAGTAAAATGAATCATGAAGGCGTTAATCAAAATGATTTTCTGTAACGAAACACAAATGTACTTATTTTCACATTACTAGTCATGGGGGTGTTTCACAAAGACTAAGATCGACTTTAGGTTGGACTTAACTATGGCAGGCTGTTCATGCCACTGCCAGGTTGCTCTCACCATTAGTCTCTCAACTATGACCTTTAGATAATATTTTTTCCTTCAATAATGAATTATCAACACAAGTAAATTCTGTGGATTTGTGACTACGATTTGTACGTCCCCTGAGAAACAAATGCCAGGAATGGTTGGAGGAACTTGTGGTATGAAAGGCCTGCCATAGTTAAGTTCAACTCAAAGTCGATCTTATTCTTTGTGAAACACTCCCCAGGTTAGTTATCCAGGCCAGTCAGAGGTTGTTTTAATTTGTTGCCTATTTAGGTAGCTTGATCCTTAAATAGAACTATATGAACATACTCACAGAGGCGTCATCTAAAAACACAGTTTTGTTTAAGGAAACCATCTAGTTTCTCAATAATAGTTGAATATCATTCTGCTAGTGTCTTGTTTTACAGCACTCATCGGTATTGTTTCGAGACTGGTTTTGTTGCAAATTTGGTTAATCATTGATCTTGAAAATATACTATATATACACAACCAGAAAGGTGACATACTAAAACTCATTTTAATATTGATGCTAGTTTCCCGACATAATTATTTTTGTTGTATTTACGCGAATACAAAAAAATTATCTCTATTACTGTTGAAATAATGATTTCTTTGCATGACTTTGTACATTATTTACTCATATTAATAATATAACGAGCAGTAATCAAGAGCACCACACAAAATTCGGTCTACATACATTATAATTATGATCAAAATCATCATTAATAACACTGATTATAAACTATTTACAAAACACTACCACAAGCTGCATGCAGTATAGAACAGATCACATATTCTGGGTATAAACATTTTGTTTGAAGGCACACTGTCCTACTTGTAGCTACTTGCTCCCTCTATATTGAAAACTTCCCCAATCGGTGCCTGTTGGTCCCCCGTGATCCTCTTTCTCTTATGTTAAATGAGAGCTGAGTTAATTAGATAGCCACCTGTCACAGTGACCTCGCTGGCTCGCTTGGCGGTCTAATCCCTTCTGACTGAAGTAGTAAAGCCTGCCTTTAACAACTTTAAATTCTTGAATACTAACACAACATACACTACACATAATACCGATATATGAATGATATCCTGATAATTAACAAGGTGTATAACAATTTAAGTACGAATCAATATGATAATAAGGATATATTTTATTTGTTTACATTTGAGTACTGAGTATGATATATAGGCAAAAGCTTGAGGTTACTTTGGAGGCGCCATGGGGACATTTTATCACAATGTGATATGAAAATAGTATCATTTTACAATTATCATGGACCTGTTGTCATGGTTTTATCATAATTTGACTCATTATGCACTACTGCTTCTTTCGCTAGATTAAATAGATATTCTTTTGAAGGAATGTTCAAGTTCCTTCAATGAAACTAGAATGAGCTTTGATCTGTTATTAAGAAAGATGGAACAAAATGTTCATGCTTTGAATGTATCACAGTAACATGATATCAGTCGTGCAGATAGTAATGATTTTTGTGACAGTTGGCAGAAATACCGTTCTTGTGATTGTTAAGAAACGCTCCCTGTCTATGTACATTGTATGTCCATACCTGGGCTCTGTCTTGTACGGAGTTGCAATTAGTCGCAATTTATTTGCAATTAATATCAATCGGAACTTTGTGCGGAAGAGAGATGAAGCTGCAAACTTGCGATTGATTGGAGGTTTTGCGATTAATTCGGATCAATCGCCAATCTTTTTAAGACGGCTCCCTGGTCTGAACAGAATAAAAGATTTGATTTCAGACAATGTTACATCCAGTGTATAAATGCAAACGCCTTGTTTAATCTTATGTTGCTTCCTTTCCTCTGCAGACTATTCCTGGGTATTGAACAGTTTTCTCAGTAGCTTAAAAGAAAGTGCTGTGAAAAAAGAAAAGGTTGGATAAAGACAACCCAGGAAAAATTAATCCATCGTAGTAAATAAGTATGAATGCGTTTGTGATATGATTCAGAATAATGTTCTTGTTACCGTCAGCCGAGTACTGGAATGGTACTGATCCAATCTTTTTTCCAATATGTATTCCTTAATTTTTGTAAATGATTAGAATTGATTTGTAATGTTTTGTTTGAAACAGAAATAGAAATCGAAATTGAAATTGAAATTGAAATAAAAAATTGGAAAAAAAAATGTTCAACATTAACTCATCACCCTTCTAGCTCTCCGTATACAATATCATGTTTTTTCCTAAGTTTATGTTGTATGTAACACCAATGGGAAACAAATTTCTGTACTATCATTGACAATAAAACTCGAATCTTAAATCTTGAATATTGAAATTGGCAATCGTCTGAAAGAATTCCCAGTGAAATGAGAAGAAAGCACTGACGTGTACCATTACATTCACCAAACAAGTTATGGGAAGCAATGACGACTATTGAAGTATGGAAATGCTTTAAAAATAAAGTTCTTGTTTGTATTATTGGTGTAACAGAAAATACAATTAAAGTTTCCAAATGATTGGCTTTACATATTGTGAACTTGCCTTTACTAAACGTCCTAGCTTTTTTTGTAATCTATACACGCTATACTTACACTTCATCTTCGTATTTCTTTGGAGGAGCTACGGCGATGATCATTCTCAATATTTGAGATCCCTGTCAGTGAAAAGAAAATAAAAATCTCTTAAAATATATTGTTTCTTCAAATTTGAATATTTAGTTTTATTTAAAACACGGCTGCAATCACCTTTAAAAAAAGTAACCCGGTAAGAAAAGTCACTCTTTCACATGTGCGAATCATCATACAATCGGAGCGAGGTTTCTATAGGCAGTATGATAGGTTATTGAAATTGATAACGAACTATTAGAAAGTCTTTCTTTTTTGCTAAATAAATATTGTTTGTTTTTCTTGAAATAAAAACTGGCTCTAAAAGATAACATTTAATACCATAGGAAAGTCTCCGATGAATTGAAGGAAAAAAAAAAGGATTATAAACTTTTCTGACAGGATTATAAACTTTTCTGACAGGATTTGTGGCGTGCTTGTAAACTAGGATTGCTCAAAAAACCCGTGCACAATTCTTGATGCGTCTTTTATCAACGCAGGAATGCCTCGGTTAACCCTGTATTTTTGATCTGCAAGCTGAGCACAACATCTTAATTAAAATGATTATAAAAAGTGCTATGAAATCATAACTGCCTCTATTAGCGCAGGTAACAACGCATCCCAAATGGCGCTTCGTGTGATACGGATTACACTTAAAGGCCCACTGCACTACTTTTAGCTACTTGCGCCCTCTCATAACAAACAGTGCCTAATCGGTGACGATTGGTCCCCCATGATCCTCTTTTCCTTATGTTATAACTGAGAGCTGAGTTGATGAGATAACCACCCGTTCAGTGACCTTGCAGGGCGGCCTAATCCCTCCTGTAAACTAGTACAGATAAGCTTTAAAGACTGTTGGATCTTATTTTCCCTTTTTACGTTTGCGTTAATCATACTTACATCAAGTTTTCCCTGCATGTGGTCTTTGAACGTCAGCTGCGCTGTTTGCAAGGGGACGTCAATCAGTTTCTTTCCCTCCAGCATCAAGATCTGATCCCCCTTGCTGATGGCTCCTATAATATATATTGCAAAGAGAAATCATAACAGGATTCGAGTGGTTTGGTCACATCTGGGAGATGCAGATTGTCGTATATTCGAGTCCTGGTACGGCACTTTTAATTATTGCCAAGCCATTAATCTACATTTGCCACTCCATACCCAGGAGAGTAAGTGGGACCTGGTAGGATGACAACAATCATTTTGATCGTAATTGCCGCAGGCCTTTATAGTGCTTACTGTATGAATACTCCCCACGGGAGATGGTGCACACATTGTTGGCGTGAAAGAAATCCGCCACAATGGTCTGGTGGATCGACACATCGTCAGACTGTGGTTCACGTGGTTGCGGTTCGAGTCCCAACGTGGCACTAATTTCCATTGGCAAGACATTAATCTACACTTGCCACTCTCCACCCAGGTTTCAAATGGGTACCGGTAAATAAGAATTCCTTGAATGCTGAGATCACCGAAATCGGCACCTTGCGTAGTGGATAATTATTACGTGCGCTATAAAAATAACCAATATTATTTTTATGATTATTTCCATCTGAACCTGGACCTCGTCTTATAATGACTTGATTTGATTTGATTTGATATTTATCAATTCCATATATAGGCCTACATCGACTATATATATTTCTCTACGATCTTATACATTTAGATGTATGATAATTACATGGTATATACAGAAAAGGGTCGTCTTAAAGGAGAAGTCCACACTGAACATAAGTTTGTTTTAATACAATGGGAATAATGAGAAGTACAGCTCAGAGAAGGTGTGAGAAAAATCGGACAATTAGCGACTGATCCGCATTAATTGAAAGTTTGCAGTGTCCTATATATCTTATCAGTCTTATGGACATAGTTGCGATTGATATCAATCGTAAATAAGTTTCGATTAATTGCAACTGTTTGTATTAAGACCCTGGCTCACAAAATGACGTCAAAACCTACCACTTTTAGCAGCTGCACCGCCCTCAAGTACCTCTGCCACCACGACCCTCCCAAGAAGGGGTGTATTTGAGCCCCCTTCGAGGTACATCTCTAGCGGTCCATCCTTCACGATCTCCACCCTTCTCAGGGTACGATCATCTATCTGACGTGTGGTGAACTGATGATAAAAATATTAATAACAATTTATAGTGAATTAATGAAACAGATCTGTTCAGCAGTTGCCCCCCCTCCCCCCCCAAAAAAAAACATTCAAACGTGGTTTATTTCTAATTCCATAACGGTGATTTACAAATAATGCTGAAAT
>BEXV01002726.1:27418-38520 GCA_003118195.1 Hemicentrotus pulcherrimus | reverse complement strand
TCTGGTCCGCATTTACACCGTGACCTGCTCCAGTACGCCCAGAATACCACGTCCGAATGCAAGGTTAGAATCACTCCACTTTTAAAGAGAAGCTTGACTACTGGTCAATGTGAAAAGTATGTGTGAGATTTATTTTGTTGTTTTTGGTTTAGGTTTGGAATAACATCACAAAAGAAAATATACGCTGAAAAGGATTGTTCTTATTCTAAATATGACAAGAAGTAGTTAAACAACATAGACCAAAACAAATGTGTGCAGTCCCATAATATCCATTTCTATTTGCAGTGCATAATGACATTCAGCGAGACTTGGGTAAATTTGTCATATTTGGCGTTTGCTATGTATTATATCTAGACGTTGTGTGTCCAGACAGTTTGTGCCACACGCAATATTTCAAAAATCTTATGGTAGACACTATTATAGGGGACAAATATTAATGATGGATAGAGCTATTCGATGCATTCATTTCGATGCATACAAACCCAAAGGGACAGTTGGCGGCTTTATTTTTGTTAAGCGTCCTGATACACAACCCCTTATCAGACACACATGCATATGCTAAATAATCCACCTTTTCCGATTGCCTCACAATGGGTCTTTTTTCAAAAGAGATATTCGAAAATATGACTGGAATGTTGTATCACGTATTTTTTTTAAAAGAGTTTTTTGTCCGTTTTTAGCACGTTTAGTAAGTTTTCGATGTTGCTTCGTTCCTTCTGCTTTATATAAAGAGAAATTGGTTTGCAATTTATATTGATGCATCTTAAAAAAATTACATATAGGCCTTCACGTGGCTTGACGTACCTTTTCTGCTCAACGTCAGAACAAAATGGGAGTACGTGTCTCTAGAAGCTGCTCAGATCAGGGTAAGAGACAGTGCTTATACATTTCGGCAATTAAGTCAACTGGTATTTGTCTTTTAGATGCCTCACGCATCACCAACATTCTGGAGCTGTGAAGATTTTGACTTCACATTTGATCCGATCTAAGCTCTTAGTGGTTGGTGTGTTTGTATGTTTCACCTGGCTGCTAAGAAACCATGTATGTGCTCGTTAGTAACCAGGGGACCGACGCTTTAAGGTCCTCTTCGAGGGACTTGGTCGAGAGGATTAATGCCTTATCAAAGGGCACTAGCGCATCGACTTGGTTCCTCCCGGTGACGAGACCACTGCTCTACCAAAGAGCCATCACGCCGCACTCCATACGAGGATCGGATATACAACAAGTACGTGTATAGTACAAAGTAGTCTTGACTTGCCCAGTCTTTTTTTCTTTTTTTTTTTATAATAGAAGATGAGTTCAGTTAAACATCATTTCAGATCGGTTAGTAAAGACTAAAACCACATGTCAGTATTACCACAAACAATGAAATTTTTTTCTTCTCCATGTAAGATCCACTTTTCTTCACACTTCAGAAGTCAATCTGCCTCAATGTACTAAATTTCCAAAACACAACTGCTTAAACCTTGACAAATTTTGTCGACGGGGTCGCCCCTTCACGCTCATAAATATTTATGCCACTCCCACACTCTATATCCCATCTTCAATCATCAGAAATGGCCAATGTATTCATAATTTGGTTAACAAAAAACAAACATACTAACAACAAAAACCGAAACAAAAGTAAAGCCGAAAAAACGCTGCGTACTGAAGACCCTGACTGCCACCATGTTTTGAGAGTATAATACACATTACACATGCAACGAAAGTCGATTGTGGGCAATTTATCTCTTGTCTCGTTAGGTGGCTGAAGCAGATAAATAGTTATATTTCCTCTCAATGTTCTCATAATAATTCTGTTCGTTATTGTTTTGCTCTGTTTATAATTTTTTTCTTACAAAAAATTATGTTTGTTTTGTTATGCTATGTTTCTTGCTTTTGTGATGGATTTGCTGTTATGAATTTTCATGCTTTTTATTTGGTTTCGTTTTAATATTATTTGTGTTGTTTCTTTTTTGTTTTTTTGTATGTTTATTTGTGTATGTCTGCGTGTGTGCGCTTGTGATACAGAAAGCAGAAACGTTGAAGGCAGACAACGAGAACACCATCAGGCTACTGATTAATGAGACGACATTTGCAAGGAGCCAAGCTCAGCTACCCTTCATTCAAGAAAATCTTCAGTTCCATGTGGACCGAGATAATATCGTGCAGTCGGCGATAGAAAATGTCGAGAAATACTGGGACGATTCAGATTCAAACTCCGTCTGGCTCAAACCTTTGAAAGTAAACTTTGAAGGGGAATATGCGGTAGATGTTGGTGGCCCAAGTAAGGTAAATAGGGACTTTTAGATTTGCAGGTCGAGATAGTGGACTGCTACTGGCAGTGCCTTAAAAGGACGTCACAGTACCTTAAAAAAGTAACAGTCCACTGTGTCGACGTAAGAATCTAAAAGTCCCTAATATAACATGAACACAGTGAACATTTAAAGGAGTCACACCAAGAAGCAAAAGTGTTTTGAATTGATGCAAAATTCATATCATTGCGAAGGGAAAGCCTTACTGATCAATTACAACAAATTTCCTCTTCAAAATATGTTTTGGGCCCGCAGAAATCAACTTTCAAAAAATGTTAGTTTTGAGATCCAGATTTACTGCCTATTCGTATTTTTTCGTATTTTGTCGTAGTTCTTCGTGTGACGTCACGCCCTGGACACGGCNAAAAAAAACAAAACAAAAAAACAAAAAAACAAAAAAAAACATACCAACAACCAGTGGCGTATGTAGGATTTTTCAAGGAGGGTGTTTGAAAATTAGAAAAAATGAGGGGGATATTTAATGAGGGGGATGTTTAAGCACCAAAACCACCGCCTGCGTACGCGCCTGCCAACATCAACAACATAAACAAGAGCAGGGCAGAAAAAACGCTGCATACTAAAGACCTTGACTGCCACCTTGTTTTGAGAATATCATACACATTAAACATGCGACGAAAGACGATTGTGGGCAATCCATCTCTTGTCTCCTTAGGTGGCTGAAGCAGATAGATAGTAAAATTTCCTCTAAATACTCTCATAACTATTTAGTTTGTTATTGTTTTGCTTTGCTAGTTATTTGTTTTCATTACCAAAAAAAAAAAAATGTTCTTTGATACCTATTTTGCTTCTTCTTATTTTCATTTGTTATGCTAATATATTTTGTTTGTGTTTTGCTATGTTTCTTGTTTTTATGATGGATTTGCTTTTATGAATATTTTCATACTTTTTATTTGGTTTTGTTTTATTATTTGTGTTGTTTGTTTGTATATGTGTTTGTTTGTTTGTTTATCGTATGTTTATTTTTGTGGGTTTCGTTTGTGTGCTTGTGGTACAGGACCAAGAAATGTTGAATACAGAAGAGAACGCTATCAGGCGACATATTTATGAGACGATATGGGGGCAAGCTCAGTTACCCATCATTCCAACATATTATCTTCAGTTCGACGTGGAGCGAGATAATATCGTGCAGTCGGCGCTGGGGAATGTCGAGAAATACTGGGAAGATTCGGATTCAAACTCCGTCTGGCTCAAACCTTTGAAAGTAAAATTTAAAGGGGAGTATGCGGTAGATGTTGGTGGCCCCAGTAAGGTAAATATAACATGAGCACGGTGAACATTTAAAGAGAAGGTTGAGTTCTGGGAAGAGGTGAACAAAAATTGTGAGCGTTATCATTGTATTATGCAAGTGTGGAAGAACATCAAATAAAAAATGTTCCCTGAAAAGAATTGCTCTTCAAAATGCCTAAATATTCTAAAAATGGCATGTAACATCGGGAAAAATGTAGAATGTAAAAATCGGGACAGATTTTAACGCCACATGTTTGTGTAGTCCCTATATATTTCTGTGTACAGTGCTTGTAACTTCACCAAGACATGCAAGACTTGGCCTAATTTCTGATCATTTCGATGATTACAAAATCTTGCGGTACACATCAATACTTATGCTAGATGATCAACCTTTTCTGATCCGGCGATTCCAAAACGTTTCTTTCACAATGCAATAGCATAACCAGAACTGGTTTATACCTTTAACATGTTTGTTTTTTACATCAGAAATTATCAGAATGATCAGAAATTGAGATCTGTGAATACGTTCAAGTCTTTTATTGCGCGCAGTTGCCATTCATTCAAGTATAAAGGGCAAATAAAAGATCTTGATATTAATGTCAGATAGTACGTCACTATGTATTGTAGAGTTTTGAACATGAATTACATGCAACTCTGTCTTTCCACTTTATGTTGGGACTGATGAAAGCTTTTTGAAATAGGATTAGCCCATGACTTACAATTATGCCTCGATTATGTTTCTGCAGGAATTCTTTCATTGCTTGTTCTCCGCCTTGTTGGACCCAGAGCTTCACATATTTCGGAAGATCGATGATCAGGCTGTCTCTTCAAACGTGTGGTTCAACCCGGTATTGAAATTTTTGAATATCTTTTTTTTTTGTCTTGATGCCCTAACTAAAATGCTTCTGTGACGGTTCGGCCCAGGGCTCTATTTCGCCAGGGATATAGTGTTAGTCTTAGGGTACAATAAGCCACTTCGGAGATTCTATCTGCAAAAGGGCTTTTGTACAAAAATGTAATACAAAAATATAAACACCCCCAAAAACAACAACAAACAACCAGAAACAAACGAATACTGGATTTTTGCTCATGAAAGTTATGTAATCATTACTTATTTATTCATCGACGGTACATTCAATGCAAATCGGGTGGAGGTGTTATATTCAAGACAAAAACAAATTTAATCATGTGGCACCTTTATCACTTTGTTAGCGATTTTTCTAAAAATTTGAAAAGTGGGACTTCTCCATGTTTAAAGGATCTGTGAAGAGTCGGGGTCAGTTGAAAAGTACAGAAGTCTTAGAAGTTTCTTATCGCGTTATATTGTGTCAGGTATAGGACTTAAATTGTGTTTTAGATTTTTTTAGGGTTGGGATTAAAGTTAGGTATAGTGCTTGGTGCTGATTGAAGTTCAGAACTAGGTTAGTGTAGAATGTTGACTGCGGAGTAATCGGCTCCGGAACACATGTTGTACACTGGGCTCGTACAACACTTTTCCTGTATTTGAATTTGTGTACGTACTCCTTACTCTAAGAAAGCGTAGAATAAAACATAATTATAGCATAATGATATAATAATCAATAATAACACAATCAAGGTATTACCTTTTAAGACACCATTACGCGTTGGTCATTAAACTTATAGCGATAAGATATTAGATTAGATGTTATATATGAATAACTAAGTCGGATGTTATTCATTTGTAGTTTTGAACATCCATGCATGTTTAGTTGAATTCAACTGTTATACTTATTTTTTCCCTATTACCAGCACTAAAAATTACTTTAATTTGTTACCCCGTATAGCACAGCTTATGCGATGATATGTAGAACTGCTAGAAATATGCACAGTGGGTACAACACTGCAGTTCAAAAGAGGACTCTACAGAAACTTTCTTCTTCATCTTCTTCGTCTTCTTCTTCTTCTTCTTCTTCTCCTTCTAATTCTTCTTCTCCTTTTTTTGCTTTTTCCTCTAGTTCTCCTTTCTTCCTCTTCTCCTTCTTCTTCTAATTCTTCTTCTCCTCTTCTACTTTTCCTCTAGTTCTCCTTTCTTCCTCTTCTTCTCCTTTTCTTTTCCTTCTTTCTCTTCTTCTTCTTCCTCTTCTTTTTCTTCTCCTTTTTTCTTTCATTTCTCCCTTCTTTTCCTTCTTCTTTTTCTCCTTCTTCTTCTTTTTCTTGTCTTTAGTCATGTCCACTCAAATTGTCTTCACAGTCCACTGGTTTAAATAGAAATTTGTCATCTTTGTATTCGTGTAGGAGTATCTGGATTATAGCACCTTGGAGAAGATCGGTCTGCTCTTTGCCCTCTTAATCTTCAATGGAGCTGTTACTACCGTGCCTTTCCCTGAGCAGCTCTACGAGAAGCTGCTTTCAAACAGGTATGAACCGGTCGCAGACAGAATGATGCAAATGGATGATTCCGGTATGATACTCTCTCAAACATTGGGTAACATTCACCGAACATTGGGTAAATTTGACCAAATCTGGGGATACATTTCCCCTGCTATTGGGTTAGCTTTAACTGAAAAAAGGGAAAGGAATATTAAAGAACAAAATATAACATAAATACTTCGATGTTACTTTTGCACCCTAATTTTTACAATGAACTGATTAATCTCTCGATAGAGACCCTGAAGCTATTGATCTGGAGAAAATGGACCAAGGGTTTGTTAAACAGCTTCGTGAAATAGAGGCGGATAACGTGGAAGCCCTGGATTTAGACTTCGAAGAACTCCGGCCAGGGGACGAGAATGTCCCCGTCACGAAGGAGAATTTGTAAGTCCGAGATTTAAAGTAATTCCAAAAATATAATATCTCAAAGGTTCATAGTTCATAAGGTTCGTAAAAAGGGAATAGGGTTTATATATAATTTCCAAGCTTTAGAATTTAAATATAGATCACTGTATCGTGTCTTTTCAAGGAACAATGAACCTTCGAAAGAACGAACATTCCGAATAGCCGTATCAAAATTTATTTTTAGAAATAACAGAGATCGAGGCCCTCCCTGGAACTGAACCCCCTTGTATGGGAAATCCGTGTTCAGGAATTATGAATATCTTAGTAATTATTAACCTTAGGAATAACGAACCTTTATATAAACGAGTGCTTCTCTATCAAAATGTGGGTGATCCTCCAAATTCTTCAGCAACAAGTATGTCAAAGGGTTAGGGTTAGGGTTGTAATTAGATTTGTTAGGTTAGGTTGATGGTTAGCCAAAGTGTTTGGTAGAGAGTTGAAGTTATTAATACTAATACGAATCAGTCGAATACTGACAGCCGTCTAGAACAATAATGTCATACACTGTACTAGTATAGCATGCATCACACAATCTGATGTCTGTGCATTGTTCATGTTCTTGCTGATGACAAAAATAAAATTTACTAGGTTTAATAAGTCGAATTCAAGGGGTCTTGAGTATAGTTGTACAATTTTTTGTATGCCCTAAACATGTTTTGGACGGTATGTCAAATGAGAAAATGTTATGAATGGCACTGTTGCCAGATTGTATGTTTTCGTTTCGTTTTTCGGTGTAATAGGGGACTGTACATCAATGAGAAGATTTCCAAGCGGTTAGCCATTCCCCAGCTTGCTGCCTTTACCAAAGGATTCAACAGATTAGCCTCCATGACACCTCTCATGAAGACTATCTTCAAAGCAGAAGATCTGAGAGACGTCATCCTGGGTGAAGAATTGGACTGGAACGCTTTCAGATTGGTAAGAATTTGCAGTGGTTGTCTTCAAAGTGAGGGTTGAGTTCCGGTAAAGATGATAAGTTATTTGTGAGATTTCTCATTCCTCTTATGGCATTTTGGAAGAATATCGGAGTAGAAACATCCCCTATACAATACCGATGACAGGAATTTACTATCCCTTTACTACTTGTAGCTACGCTAAATTATCATATGGGACAGCAAGTACACGTTTCATATATAATATGTACCCATTACCTTGTAGGTTGTTCAGTACCTATTGTTACTCATATCCGTATACCGGTACATATTTGATTATAAAATATGGTATACCGGTACCAATCATCATAATATTACAGTAGTAAATACGTTTCATGTACACCTACCCATTACCTTTCCGATGTTTCGGTACCTATTATAACACATTGCGGTATGCCGCTAAACTTATCATTATACAAACCTGTATACGGCCGTCACCTATCAGTTGAAACCGATATAAAATACCTTTTTTCATACCGAAAAATAAACGTTTCATGTCCTTACCGATTACACTGCAGAGTGTCGACTACTTAGACCCCTACTGCGAGGACCACCCGGTCATCAAGATGTTCTGGAAGGTGTTTGATGAATTTGATGAAAACGACAAGAGACAATTTCTCAGTAAGAAATAAGGAAAACAAAGCGTCTTACTGCATATCCCTCGATTCCTCTAGATACATTCCTTTCTCTTTCAGACCTATGTCTCTCCGTCATTCTCTGTCTACCTCTATCTCTGTCTTCTATGCTCCCTCCCGATATCTTGAACATTATAAGTTAACTTAAGATATCATAAATTCAGGCAAACCTACCTTTAAAGTGATCACATGTATAGAAAGACACTCGAAAAGTGTTTTTCATTGAAACATGTACCAAAAGGACCTGTACATACATGTAAAGACCATCTGCCTATAAAGACCACTTTTATAGTCTCCCTTGAGATGTCTTTACATACAAGTTTCACTGTAGTATACTTTCATATTGTTAAAGTAGTTGGAAAGCGCTTGGAGACATCGTACATGGATTAAGCTTTATGTAAACCCTTGATATTATTTTGATTGCTTCTTGCAGAGTTCTTGACATGTGCTGACCATGTTCCTGTAGGTGGCTTTGTTCGCTTCCAAATGAGAAAATTGAACAACATGGATAGCAAATACTTTGATCCCGATGAGCCCAACAAGTACCCAGAACCCGGCAAGCTAATGCCAGAGGTGATGACCTGCAGAGAATATCTGTCCATGCATCTACCAGAGTATCGGACCGAAGAGGATTTACGTCTTCGGCTCAAGATGGCCATTCAGACCAGGGGGTTCCACTTGGAGGTCGAGGCACCACCTTGTTCCTCTGCCACGGCGCCTTTTACCGAACCATCGATATTGCAGCAGGTCGTACAATTCGGCGTGCAGTTTCTGTACGGTGGAAGACGCTAGTCCGAGGTGCTGGATTTGTGCGGACCCTCAGTTCATATTGTGCACGCACACAGCCGCAGACGCAGTATTCTCTGGATCCTTAGTCAAGAATTTTTGGCCAGCCAATTAAACACTCAATAGTTCTAAGTTCTAGAAGAACCCTCTATACAGCTAATGTTAATCAATGGGGGACAATGAGAGGCTCCCCATTCTATACAGATTCCGAGATTATAATTAAAAAACTAACGCTGTTTTTTTTGTTTTTTGTTTTGTTTTGGGGCTTTTTGTAAAACGACATCTTCAAAAATCTGTACATAGAATATTTATGTGTGCATATATGTTGGTGTGTGTGCATGTGTACTGTGGGAGTAGGCCAACATACATATTACTGAACACACTTTTTATCTTATCTTCTTTTTTCCAGCCGCCAACGTCGACTTTTGTCACAGATCGATTTGCATTACATATGGAGCACTTTTTAATTTTATTTTTCTAGTAATTTTTTTTGTATTCCTCCAAATATGGAATACAAACAAAAACATGCAATTGAATAAAATAAACGTTTTTAATGTTAATTGCTTAAACATAAACCTAATTTAAAAAAAAAAAAACTAATTAAAAATCATTTGGAGTATGATAACTAAGCAACAAAGTAAACGTATAAGTAGGCCTACCTAAACATAAATGTATACGTCAATTGTAAATGTAATTCACTTATTTAAAAAAATTAAACAAATCTGGAGGTTATTTTACCGGTAATACGCCTGCTCCTCCCTGCCCCCTCCCTCATACAAACACAACCATATCCACACCAGCACATACGCACACACACACACACACTAGTCACTCTGTGGATGTCTGCTAACATTCTCAACTCAAGTTAAATATACTAAATAAGTAATTTAACCAGGCTACAAAATAGAGCTACACTTTAACAAGCACACACACAAGATATCCTACACGCACACACACCAAAATGTAGCGCGCATATCGCACTGTGCGCACTTTCACCTTATTTGGTTACTATGAGATTTTACTGCAACTGTTTTGGCTAGTTTCATGACACACCAGGCTGGCCCCCGAACAAATGAGACCTGATAAATTCGCTTCTGACCAAGTTAGAGAACCCGTGGCGCTCCCTGAGTTAAAGATTTGTCCCAAAAAGAAATAACAAAAGGGACACCAGTCTACCCTGAGACATACAAGAAAAGGCCTTATTAGTAGAAAGAATATTTATTTATGGCTTTTCAATGGAGGATTTAGACGATTGTCGAGGGTGCCTTAGTGGCACACTCAGATTTTCTGTCTATTGAAAGTTCATTTTCGACTCCTAAATTTTTAAAACGTCGTGTCTTCTTGAATACATAGTCTTGGTATCTAACGAAAGCTTATAGGCATTAGACTTTTAATTGTACTACTCTAGCAAATAAACAACCACATGTATTGAGGTATATTAGATATTACTCTTCTCCCAAAAAATACTTTTGTTCAAAATTTTTTCCTGATAATTTCTTTAAAACAAGGTACATACATAACGAACCACCTCCATTCTTGTCCAATTTTATCATATCTAATATGAAACTTTCTCATTGCGCGTTACACAATGTGACATGAAGAAATACACAAGATCCATTAACAAGAGGTAAAATGAATAAATATTTAATAATGATAGATTTTAAGCCTCCCTACAGTAAATTGTGAAGATGAACCTTGACCTTATTGATATGATATTCAAAAGTACTTCCTTTTCATTTTTGTTTAATTCATGGTATCAAACGGATTAAGGCCGTCACGGTGCAACGAATTGGGCACGGTGTACACATAAATTGTTGAACTTTGTACTCTGATGAGTCATGACTCATGCACGACATGAGGTACATCTTTAACGCTCTTCGTAATTACAGCAGTTTGCAGCAGCTTCTCTGTTCTGTATTCTCTCTTTTTTTTTTTTCTCTTTTCTCTTTTTTCTCTTTTCTCTTTTTTATTTCTTTTTTTTTTTTTCTTTTTTTTCTTTTCTTTTTTCTTTTTTTTCTTTTTTCTCTCTCCCCCCTCATTTGTTACTGGTGAGTGTGTGGGAAGTTTCCTTATTTATGTACATTTATTTTTATTGTATGTTGTATAATTTATGTTCTTGCATATATATTAGGGAAGAGGTATGAGGTTTCATTTTAGTCTACACCTTAATTTCTTCATGATTAAATATTTTGGTTAAGCTGGGTTTTTTTTTTGGGGGGGGGTGGGGGGCTTTGGCATATATGAGTCGATACTTTTCCCTTAAATAATTTAAATTAAATAGTTGTAACATATATTTTGTCAATAATTGTCATAAATATTGTATGCTAGTTGTCATATAATTATATATTCCTATGTTAGGCATATTTTGTAATATTGTTATGGAAGAATATGATATGTTGACCCCCCCCCCC
>BEXV01002726.1:14422-26057 GCA_003118195.1 Hemicentrotus pulcherrimus | reverse complement strand
CCAATTTACCTTGATTAAACAAGGTGAGATTATATTGAACGCTGCTTCTTATAATCAAATAAAACGAAATCAGAATCGCACTCTCCTTTGATTGCAGGAAATGTGTTTAAAGGCAACATTTGAAATAAAACACCGATTAGGCCAACATTCTTCAACCCTTATACCACACCATGTATCCGAGCTTGATCATCCTAAACTAGAAACCTAATTTAATACCCAGTTGTAGCCCTAACCGCCCCTATCCTTTTGAAAGATGGAAGGATGCTTTTAGGTTGCCGGAGCACAGTTATAGTTATGGTAATGTCACTTTCATATGTTTTCATCAATTCTTTGCCCAACATCTGCTAAATGAAAAGATTTTCTCAAATTTTCTTAGAGCCCAGATTGACAGATTCAAGTGCATGTCTACTAATTGAGATGACATATTGAACAAATAAAAGCATGAACAACACATTCGACAGCATGAACAAGTATTGGTATTAGTTTATGAAGTACTGCGCTGCCAATTACCTCAATCAACATAATTACACATGGTAAATAATGAAAATTTACCAGGTGATAGAATTTCCTTTTGTGAAACATGACGTCTATGTCATATTTTCTATTATCTTCTTTGCCTAACACATGTTTAAAGTAAAGTCTTCTTTAAAGGCAATTAATCACGCGAGATCGATTAACAAATTTGAAGGCGCCAATTTTTTTTAAAAGAGGCTCAAATATTGGTATATAAATCCTGCAAACCTCAGAGAGAATGAGTTTAAGTCTCTTTATCCGCCATTTTTCTTCGTCGTCAGAAAATTGATTTAGGAAAATCGCGATTCCTAAAAACATTGACGAATCTTACCTTCTCATGTGGCGTGACTGCTTTATTCAGCCAGCCAGAAAGTTTGGATTGAAAAATGGGGCATGCAAGTTACTGCCTTCTGCTCCTCACAGTAATCGTCTTTTCCATTGATGCCCACATAACCCACAAAAGGCGGTAAGTATACAGTAAATATTTTAGTATAAGAGACGCGTTTGAGGGCATCGTCGGACTGTGAAGCAGAGGAGTTCGAATCCCTACCACAGCACTAACGTCCTTTGCCAAGTCATTCATTTAAATGTGCCATACTCGACCCATGCATGGGTACATAGAAGGAATTGATTCCTAGAAATGCTAGCGCCATAAAATGACAGCCATGCTAAAGCCTGGGCAATTGCAGAGCGCCAATAATTACATACACTAACGCCATAAAATGACAGCCATGCTAAAGCCTGGGCTATTGCAGAGCGCCAATAATTACATACACTAACGCGCTTACATTAATCCGTTATCATACTTAACACTCTATTGAATGTGTGACTATTTTTATGTAGTGTTTCTGATACACATATATTTATATTTCATTGATTAACTGAATGTTTTAGGCACTAAATTTGTTGACAAAAACTAAATTAAAATACATGTAGCCTAGCACACATTACAAGTAAGAATGACATTGTTTCTTATGTTTTTGCAAAGCTGATATAGATACACTTGAAAAGAGAAGAAACATGCTTTACTGCTGGTCATAACACTTTTATTTAATTTCAATTGTGTTCATATTTAAACATTTTAAAGATAATATACTATTGCAATAATTTAAACTTTTCGTTTAAAATGCAGATGAAAGTGATGCTTTGCAAATTGAACTATTAAAATACTTAACGTTCCATGTTTTATATTTTATTTAAATATAATGAAATTGATAATGCAGTTTGACAGAAGACTCAGACGTTGGAGATGTATTTCGTAAACTATTTTCAATATTCTCCTTTACTATTATTTCCATTCTACTAAACAATATCAATCTAAATCTCATTATTAATCTGTTCCGTCGTTACAGTGCAATCTCCAATAATCTTTTTTTGGGTCACTCTTTTAGCTTTTAAACCCTATGAATCATGCTACTTTTCTTAAAACCATTTCATATTTATACTATTGCCCATAAACTTGGAATATTTATATATTTCATATCTCTTTCCATGAAATGATTGTCACAATATTGTTTATTTTCGAAAGACAAAGTTCATACATTTTCTAGGAACTTTATTGATTCACGCCACTCTTTAGATCGATCACTAAAGTTCTGATAACATGTAAACTCTATTGATCAAGAACAAAACATATTGCTGCAATCATGAAAAGAGGTAACCAATATTATTCAAAATTCATGAGCAACAATGTCTTATCTTCGTTCCGAGATACAATTGATTTGAATGTTAAATGATACTTTCGTCATGAGAGTTTTAAAAAATAACACATAATTGACTTATATGATACAAAATCTTGATATCATATTTCACTCATATTGTGGTGAACTATTCTACCTATATTTTATTCATATTTGGTGTCTTCTTTTGGGGGACCTATGATTAAATGTATTTTTTGAATTAACTTTTTAGGCGTTTTGTCCCTTATTTCTCACTTATCAGAGGTATGATATGTTTAAATGAACATTTCTACATTTACAATGTTAGCTTTCATTTAGAATATAATTATCAATATTCTCCGTATACACAGGGCATAGACTTTGATGAGTGTTATGCGATATTGTTTTTCTAAATTGTATTTATTTATTAATGTTTTCGTCGATAGATTAACGACTTGTCTCATATTTGAATCATATTTGATATATCTTTCTTTTGAGAACTCTTACTGTAAACGGTAAGTCCCTCCTTGCGATATCAGGATTAAATGTCAAGAGAGATATACATGCAGAGGTGTCGATTGGTATACACACTTGACTGGCGCTGAGAAGGTAGTGCACGGCATTTTATCCGCATCACTTCTCTCTACTCGGGTGTTTGCCAACGTCAAATATACAACGACGCCTAGCCGGAATACTCCCCAGGGAGCGAAATGTGTACACTATCATGTGCAATATTGCATTTGAATCCAATGACCGGGGTAACAATAATTACAATATAGAGTTCACAGTAACAAGATATTAAGCTCTATACACAATGTGACTATTATCATTATTATTCGTATCGTAGAATTTACATTGATTATGTGTTCATTGTTCATTTGCAGTAGTCTCTAGAAAATGAATGATTATTTTTTTCTTTTCACAGACCAGAATACTCCCTTTATACCAACAACGGTAATCGCACATTGATCTTCGATAAACGTAAGTTGACCATTTCAAGAGGGTCAGGTCATCATTATGTCATATGTCATACACTGTAGGTCAACACACCTAAGTCTTTAGAAGAAATAATAGAGTAGAAATGCACAAAATGTGATCCATTCAATATTGCCCATGATTGCTTACTAATGGTAAATAGGATAATAACAATTAAATGTTTAAAAAAAAAAAAAAAATAATAACATATATTCTCTAGTACGTGTACTTATAACAATCCAATCCAACTTTTAATTTATTAATTTGTTATATTTGATCATCACAGTAGTTGTACATGGCCATGTCTTAAGCGCTTTGGGGTATGTACATTTCCTTCTGTCATTGATATCTAAATGAAGTGCATTTACATTTTTTCTTGTACTTAGAAATGAATTGAGAATATGTCAGCATGATAAGTTCTTTTGTTGTATTTATGTGGTTATGCACACAAAGAGGCGCTTATCTGTAGCTTTACTGCGTTTTTCATTTTTCTTTTTTTTCCTTCTCCTTCTACTTAATTATTATCATTATTATTGTTACCACTACATCAGTACGGTTACTGTTGTTATTGATAAATGCTAATCATCATCATCGTCATCATCATCAACAACATCATCATCATTATTAACCGTTTTTCACGATCTCCTTACACGCAGTTGGACAAAGAGGCTCTTCTAGAGCAGCTTTTCCTCGAGGTAAAAGGTCCAGTAGTATTAATCAAACGATTACAACAACGACCAATATACCAGGCATCCAGGTTCCATGTGAGTTTTACAGACTTCTTTTCTTTACAGGCTTCAAACTATAGTAAATCTTGAATCAGTATTCACAGCGAATTCACACCAGCACTACCTATATCACAATCCTCCCTGACAGCTTTTGCGAGTAATTATATGTCATCAGTCACTATTTTATACATATAGTATTCGGTAATTTGGAACTTGTAACAAAGCATGTTACAAGTAATTGAGGAAGTAAATAAGGGATGCAACTCCAACAAACACGCACGCACACCCACATACACACATTAAGTACCCTCATACACAGCCGCGTGCACCCTTCCCATCTAGTTCCGCACCCCCACACACACGCACACAAACACACAATCGTATCGATTTTTCGTTAGTATATCGACGGATGTTTATATTATAGTGAATAACTGCAAAATTACAAGATTATATTCATGTCTTGACGTTGCTATATACATTTTGTTCGCAGATGATAGTAATGTATCTCTCAATAATACCCATGTGGTGATGTCGTCGTTTTTTAAGGGGTTAAATTTCATATTTAATTTGATATTCAAGTAACACAAACATGATAGGTCCATGCCACTAAGCACTGTTTCCCGCGGGATTCCATCTTTTTGATTTTCAAGAAAGTCACCAAAGTTGTCTGCATTAGTCAAATTCTTTAATCGTATTTGAAATAATTATTCCGACTTAAACAAGTCATGTATTCAAGCTCAAAACTTTCAACCCTTGAAGCAATGGGGAACTTGGAGAGAACTGGGCAACATTGTTCTCTCATATTTTCCCTCAAATTATAATAAGCTGAAGTTCAGCTAGTTATTAGTTTCGCTCTAAATTTTTACCCTTAATGTTGTCTAGATTGGAATTTATTTATATTTTTCTGGACTTAAAACTTCAGCTGCCGTTTTACTTTTTCTTCATTATGTACTTCCTCGTATTCAGTAATGATGATAGGCCTAATACTTTTTATCAAAAAAATCGTTTCCCTGTCATATACTTTTTAAAAAATGTTAATCTATTACCGATGTTACCTTTCAATAAAAAAAAGCCATTCCAGAGTTCGGTTATTGCCAGGTTTGGACCCAGCAGCATTACCGTTCTTTCGACGGGAAGTTATTCACCTTCCCTGGAGCATGTACCTACATCCTGGTCACTGACTGGCCGGACTTCTCCTTTCATATCTTCGTCGAGAATGACTATTCCGATTGTCGGCAAGGCAACAATTCATGCTCCAGGTATTTGCATACTCAGTGACGTAGCAATGGGGACACGGGGGCACGTACCCCTCCCAATCCTGTCATTGAGGGGTTATAAAACATTAAAGACGGGAAAAGGGGAAGGGGGAGAGAAAGGGAGAAGGGGAAAAAGGACAATAATAATAGAAGTGTGGACCATCTCTCGCATCCTCCCACTATAACCAGTTGGCTTGTAAATTCGCATTTCATTTTTGGAGTAAGACTGGTGCCCTCTGTCTTTCCAATGGCCCCCAATGGGCGAAATCACGCTACGCCATTGTATACGCTCTATAATAGTCCACTAATTTCACTGCACTATTCGTGTAAGAGTAGGGGAAAACCCCGGTGTAGTGGTCTACCTGCACACACCCAAAGCATTTATACCGGGAGGAGAGACCTGAGGGTTACAGTGATTCAGTTTCGCCTCCCAGCCACAGGTTATTCCAAATTATTAATAACAATAATAATAATAATGATAATAATAATAATAATAATGAGGAAATAATACTTCAGGTTTATGTAAGATATCTTGTTAAACAACTTTAGTCGATGAGGGGTTGGAAATAAGAAAGGAGGAGTAGAATATGGGGATGTGGGCATTCAAACAAGCCCCAGGGACTCCTGAAGATAGATACACATCTAATAATGATTGTAGGTTCTTATAAACAGAGCAATTGTCGATGATCCGACATTTGCTCCGGTAGCCATTCCTCTAGGCTTTATTTCTTCAGAGGTATATGTTTGAAGCTAGGGATGGGATTGTAGTTATATATATAATTGGGGTTAAGTTAAGTAAAGTGTTGGGTCTGCAGTCTACAGTCTGTTGAGTTGCATTAAGGAGTTCGTCTAATTAAATGTACGAAGATAATGTGGAACAACCGAACAATGGCGTCGTTGGCGTGCATGGAAACCTCATTAGAATTATGTAAACAAATCCTTTAAACATTTTTTCTTCCATGAGAATACTTAGTTTCTGTTCTTGTTTTTTAAAGTATGCAAAGCAACGTTAATCGTTATTATTTAACCAGGTCTGTATTAATTGATAATGGAAACCCCGCCTCTCTGATCTACCTCCGACCCGGTGGTATCGTCACCTACAAGGGGTCTGAGCTGACACTCCCCACCAAGGCAGGTGGACTAGTCCTGGAGCACATCGCCGACTACATCGTAGCAACCAGTGGGTTGGGCTTTCGCATCCTCTACGATGGTAAAGAGTCCATCACCGTCTACATCACCACCGACACGCTGCTCAGCAGCACGGCTGGTCTTTGCGGAATGTATGACCAGGATCCGAGCAACGACTTCTTCATGAACACTGGTGATCAAGCTGAGGGAGCGTACACATTTGGTCTGTCCTGGAAGATTACGGATGAGAGAGGTAAGGGTTTCCGTACAGGTCAAGTTTCTGCAAATTCTCCTGCACCCCTAAGCTATTTAATATGTGAATGTTTAGAATCAGATGGAGCTAGGGTAGATATAAGATAGGCCAGTGAAAATGTTTGATGGCCAATATTTCGGTCGCAAAGCATTGATAATCTTTGGCATCAAACGATTCTCGTGTTTTATATTATTTCCATGAAAATTTGATAACCTACAAATGGCATTTTACGTTTCCTATGAGAATACGCAAAGATATTTTTCAACATTTCAACATGTTTTCTATAAGAATGAAGGAATGGAAGTGGAATGATGATACGACAGTATTCTGAGATTAAATACTATTCTTCACCAAACCTGGTCTTGTGTAGAACCTGAACATTGCCCAGACGTCGCGGCTATTTCCATCCCATGTACCGAGAAATCTTTCTTCGAGTCGGAAGAGGACGAGGAGAGGGCACGGGTGGCTGATCAACAATGTTCTCAACTCCTAGATGACATGTTCGCCGCTTGTCAACAGGTCAGTATATACAATCGCAAATACTCTCAAGAATTTGCCACTGAAAATACATACAATGTAGCTCGTATAGCCCTCTTGTGTAGAAATCATGTTCGGATTATGTTATATTTCATTGTAATGTTCTCCGATTGCAAAAGCCGATGAACATTGGCTATTGACATTGCCTTATAGGTTGATATTTCGAAAGTCTTTGCGATCGGTTCAGTAGTGTAATCGGATTAAACAGTATGTAGTCAGTTTATTCCCGTCTTCCATCACTCAATTGCAAGTATATTAAGCATGAAATATCAACCCTGTAAACCATCGACAAAGATGGTAACATGGCTGGAAAAGGATTGGTAAAGAAAGAGGAGATCTACTCTATTCACACGATCGTAAAGATTTTCTAAATATAAACTCAAAGGTAATTTCAACATTAAAACCTAAAGTATTGCCTCAAAAAAAAAATCAACTTTGGATAACATATTATATGTCATTGTAAAGTTTGCTATATGTCAATATGTTCACACCCTTGAGATGTAATGGCTTAAGGATAGAGCAGTGGTCTCTTGGTTCGAAACCAAGTCAATGTGCTCATGCCCTTTTGTAAGGCATTTATAATCCTCCTGACCAAGCCACATAGACTTGAGCCGTTGGTTGCTTACTTACAAGCATACACTTACTTTCTTTAATAGCAAACTTTGCAAATAGTGCTGGACATGGCTAGTGACATATAGCTCTAAGTATAGGTTGATGTTTAGAGATATTCAGTATTATTTCGGAAGTCTTTGAAATCGTGTATACATATAACATCTGTTGAGGATATTACTCACCCGCTGGCTTCATTTTTTATCTTTGCAAACAGGTAGTAGACCCACAGCCATTTGTCACTGCTTGCGAGGAGGACGTGTGTGCATGTACGACGGCCCATCTTCATGATGAAACTTGTAAGTGCGCTTCCTTCTCGGCCTATGCTCTAGAGTGTGCTCGACGAGGCGTTCAAGTGTCATGGAGGTCCCAATTCTCCTGCCGTGAGTATGGAAGTTTTTAGATACCGACCATTTATTTGTAGACATTAACTTCTAAACAGAACAGCTCTTGGGATATTACTATCCATTCCCCTTGATCGATCTGCAAGTATATATGCGACTAATTCCAATTTCGTTTCCAAGATATATAATGTAGGTAAATTCGTATAGCCAGTATTGAGAGAGGTCGATCATTAATTGCCAAAAATATTTCCAAAATGTATTTCCCAAGTTTATCTTCCTAATATCTACATTGTCATTGCAGCTTACGAGTGTTCAGAATCATCTACAAAAATCTATGAACAATGCGGGTCCACGTGTCGTGAAATAGGCTGTAGCTCAGCATCGAACGAATGTGAAACGGACGGAACGGTTGGATGCCTTGAGGGTTGCTACTGCCCACCACTGACCTATAAATCCTTGTCGGGTGGGTGTGTCAGTGCCGATCAATGTTCCTGCTCCTGGCAAGGTAGCGAGTATCAACCGGGACGAACGATCTCTAATGGATGTAATGAGTGGTATGTGATTAATGCCTCTGATTCCAAGTACTCCAAGTACACGTCTCTAAAGGCATCTCCCTTCAGGTGATGCATGGCGTCAGATAAGACAAAACATACACACACCCACAAACATATATAAGATATGGAGGTTATGGGCTTTTGTTTTAATTCGTTTTCCACTGGGCTTTAATTGTTCTTTTAGAAAAAAAAGTCAAAACGTTCAACTTTAAGTGCGAATTTATAAAAAATGAAGAAAAAAATCCTTTAGTAAAGTGAAAATGTTTGTATATGTTAATCAACGTTCAAATTCACCAAATGCATGGCTATAAATATAAACAGAGAAAAAAACGTTAACATCTATATCTATCAAACCCCAGTGTAATTATATTCACTGGAAAAGGACGTAGGCTACATGGATATCGATAATGTCGTGTCAATATAGGCCAGACGAAAGCCCCTTTTAGTACAGTTACAGTAACAAATGAAAAAGAGGGAACAACTATTAAGTTCTATAAGGCCTAAATTTATTGACCGTGATTTCTAAGATATTGACTTTATTTTGTGTTTTCAGTACATGCGTGCAAGGAAAATGGCGGTGTACACAGAATGACTGCGGAGGTAAGGAACTCAAGTTATTACGTCTGTTAATTGAAAGAACCAGATCACATGAAACGGATTTTTACCAGTACCCTTGCACTAATTCACGTTCTACTTCTATGTCGCTGATTTCAAGTGATAAACTACCATGCATACGCCACATCAGTTTTGTGTAATTGCTAATCAAGTGATTCAACTCTCCACCAAATGTCAGGTCCTTGTAGAATTTGTTGAATCTTTATTTACAAAAGAGATTTTCCATAACCATATTTTGTAAATGTTCATAATGGTTTGCTTTTTTAATGTACTGATACTGTATGTATGCGCAGTACATAGTGCGTCCCAGAATAAAACGTAACCGAGAATTATCGATGTTTCATCATAAATTAATCACATTTATAATTGATAAATGACACATATTTAGAAAGCTTAGATCCTCCTCTTTCATTTGATGCAACTCAAATGATTTCACGCATGAGTGATTAAAATGAATTTGAAGAGAGGAAACCAAAAAGTCATTTGGCGGACGGTATCTGAATTTCAAAGAGACAATCACAATTCTAGAAAGTTGAGTTTCTGCCCTTTCATATGACACCTTAATCAGGAAAAATGAGCAAGGAATGACAAAGTTCGGTTTGTTTAAAGTAGTGCTTGCGTTTCCATAATTTTATCAAACGAATTCGTTTTCACTGGGTGCCTGCCGTAGCAACAAACATAGTTGACAACAGACTCCGTTTCGTTGACAATCAGCCAGGCATGAAGTATTTCGTTTACGGCTGATTGTCAACGAAATGGAGTTAAGTGCCAGAAGTGTATTGAAGCAAATTACTAGACAGGTGCAGTATTGAAGGTATAAGTATTTGCCCTTAAGAATGTAAACGTCATTGTGTTTGCACAGCATTATGTGCGCCAGTAAAAGTGGCTACTGGCGAAAGTGCTCCTTAGGGAGTAAAGTATGTGCACATATAGGTGAGGGCAAGTCTTTATCCGATGCCAGGGACAAAATATATATTTCGGAAGCCCTTCTGGTCGTATTGCATTTATCAAGCACTATGTGAATCCATATCATTATTACCATTAATGTTATTTTTATATTATTATTATTATTAGTAGTANATTCACGTTCTACTATGTCGCTGATTTCAAGTGATAAACTACCATGCATACGCCACACCAGCTTTGTGTAATTGCTAATCAAGTGATTCAACTCTCTATCAAATATCAGGTCCTTTTAGTATTTGTTTAATCTTTATTAACAAAAGAAATTTTCTATAACCATTTTCTTGTTAATGTTCATAATGGTTTACTTTTTTAATGTACTGATACGGTATCTATGTGCAATATATCAGTAGTACAGTGCGTCCCAGAAAAAACAAAACCGAGAATGATCAATGTTTTATCATAACTTAATCACATTTATAATTGATAAATGACACATATTTGGAAAGCTTAGATCCTCTTTCATTTGATGAAACTCATATGATTTCACGCATGAGTGATTAAAATGAATTTGAAGAGAGGAAACCAAAAAGTAATTTGGCGGACGGTATCTGAATTTCAAAGAGAAAATAACATTTCTAGAAAGTTGAGTTTCTGCTCTTTCATATGACACCTCGATCAGCAAAAATGAGCAAGGAATGACAAAGTTCTGTTTGTTTAAAGTAGTGCTTGCATTTCCATAATTTTATCAAACGAATTCGTTTTCACTGGGTGCCCGCCGTAGCAACAGAGTTGACAACAGACTCAGCCATGCATGAAGTCTTTGGTTTACGGCTGAAATGAGTTAAGTGCCAGAAGTATATTGAACACAAATTACTGGACAGGTGCAGAATGTAGGTATAAGTGTTTGCCCTTGAGAATGTGAACGTCATTGTGTGAGCCTGCATTAATGTTTTTTTTAATATTATTATCATTAGTAGAAGTAGTAATAGAAGTAGTAGTAGTAGTAATAGTAGTAGTACTAGTAGTAGTAGTAGTAGTAGTAGTAGTAGTAGTTTTGTCATTACTATTATCGTTATTATAATTTCTATGGCTATCATTATTATCCACATCATCTTCATCATCATCATCATCATCACCATCACTATTAAAGGTAATTGTCTAGTGAGTGGGCAGGGCCATTACAAGACGTTCGACAATCATTACTACGATTTCGCTGGTACCTGTTCCTACATCCTGATCAAGGATTGTTGGAACCCCTTCAGCATTTACATGGTGAGCATCGAAAATACTGCTTGCGGAATGGAGGGCGCCTCATGTGTCAAGGCCGTTGTCATTCAAGATGGGGCACTCGAGATCAGACTGCGTAGAGGTTCGCAGGTGCTGATCAATGGAGAGGAAGTGACACAGTTTCCAAAGATGGTTGGAAACTTCTATGTGAACCAACCAACTCGCACTCAGACTGCAGTAAGTTGAATGATCAGAACAAAACATTATATGGGGATGGATCCTGGATTTTGTAAAGAGGGCACATTTCCCCCAAGGAAGATTATCCCCCGGAA